>JASDQU010030366.1:821-19001 GCA_032191745.1 Picea mariana | reverse complement strand
TGGTATATACTTGATACATGGTTGGATGCACTTGTTGGTTGACATAGGTTGGTACATGGTTGATGCTTTTGTTTATGGTACGAATTGATATCTGTTGAGGATTGTTGCCTCATCTCAGTTGATGTTGAGGATGTAGGCTGAGTCTTGCATTATAGAGCTGGTTCTCTTGTAGAGTTGTACTCTATTCAGTTGTTGCTGAAAAACCCCAAGGATTGTAGTCCATAATAAAAAGAAAATTGTACATACATCTTGTGTTCTTTGTGTTCCTTGTAGTGATGACTTGTTGATGATATATTGCTGATACATGTTCACATCTAACTGGTTATAAATGACATCAATGGGTAATGAGTAAATGTTGAATGCTAACTAATGATTTTTTTGTAAGAAGGAAGTTTTGGGAAAAAGAGCCTCACACTCATTCACCCCCCCTCTAAGTGTGGTAGGTGTGTCCACCAATATATATATTGTTACAGATGGTAGCATATTGTTAATTTCCACTAGTATCAATGTACATATCTGCATAAAATTATGTATAAATTGGTTGTGTCGATTGTTGCCTTTGAATGTATGAAATATTTCATTGACGTGATAATGAATGATTTTTTTAAAATGATGATTCAAACCTCTGTAATCTAAGCCCTAAATCTGGAATGTCTACTGTAATTTAGAAACCAAGCTGGATAAAATTCCTCTTTAGGTCCTTGCGCCACTTTTGACCGCACAGTGAATCGACGGGTTTGTCCCTGTCATAGTATTCATTGCGTAGTTATGGTTCTCCCAGTCTAATTAATACATATATTAATGTTGTATGTTTTTTCTGATATGGTTCAGTTCCAAGGAGAAACCATTGCTATATGGAAAAGTAATTCCAACAATGATTCTTAACCCTCGACTCTCATTTTGGGAAGTTACGAAATTAGAATTTTGATAGAGAAAATACTTTAGTAGCTGAGAATTTCGGCCTTCGTTTGGGCCTGGTGTTAGTGCAAGAATCTTAAAATAGCTTGATGAAAACTGTCGAGAGCTCCATCTCGACCAGACGGCAATTTTTGAATTTAATCTGTGGTTGTAGAATACGAGGGAATATTTTAGATGCTTTGGAAAGACGTAGGTTGGGTAAATAAAATATTTCCCCTTTTCATGGTTGAAACCTAGGAATAACTAAACTGATTGAACGACTGATAATTTTTTACCTTACTACGATTTCAATTATTCCCTTCTCTTATACCGAAGTGTCACAAAAACATTTAATCATCCTTCTAACTCAACCGATAGTTCGTAAGGGGCTTACGCCTCCAACTTGCTGTCTTTTAAGATCAGGCAGTTAGTCACTTATTAGAAAATCTACTCTGGGTTGTCCAAATTCCGGCTTGGCGTTTTATTTTGTGGGTGGTGTTACTGTAAAATGATGTTGTGTGGGTTGATCCTTCAAGGATGGTATCTTTCTCCCTTACTTCCCATAGTTGATAAATATTCCTCAACGCATCTTTCCCTTTACATATTTTGGTGTAGCTGCTCACTACCAATAATTACATGCGAACTTCCTTTGGAAAAATGTGTTCAGTTTCTTCCTTCTCTTATACAATTTTGGTCAAACCACCAGACACGAAGTTCGGGTTGTGAGATATCGAGTTTTGTGATAAGTATTAATCTTAAGCGTGCAGTTTCCAGTTCGGACTGTAGATTCCTTGAAATTCTTAGGGGATGAAGATTATGGTTGTAATCTGATATCCCACTCTTCTAAGAGACACTAGCTAAAAGGGACACATAATGTGATTTTTATTGTTCAAAAGTATGCACTTATCGTCTTTTAGGTGTCACTATGGAGGGTTGGGTGTGTTAGCACTCAGTAAATTTGTTCGATTGATAAACAAATGACGAAGGTAAATTTTTCAACCAACTTTGAGACCCGAAACTAGCCTTTTGGATCTAGAGAGGGATCTCTTGGAAATGCCACGGTCTCCGCGTAGGATATGACTTTGAAAACAATGGCTAGATTTAACACCTATGATATGATGGGTTCTAGTTATATTGGAACAAGAAAGTAAGACTTGGGCTATGGGGTCAGTCTGAGGAAGAGACAGGAAAAATGACTCAGTGACTGAACTCGAAAGGATAAGTCTAGGTGAGCAACAACCTTCAGTGTAAAACCATAGTGTGTGGTGGGATAAATTACAAGAAGTAACTCAGGAGCGTCGTTGTGGACGAATTCAGAGTTATCTTTAGAGGAACATATTTTTTCTAAGTGGCGCGAACATGGGGCACTGCACAATGAATCCACAGGTTTGATAATTCATTCTGAAATAGACAGAAAGAGATATGAAATAAAGATAATAGAAACCACATACAGAAATAAAGAAGCACAATACATCCAACTATTACAACTAGAATCTTATCGTCAAGCTACAGGACCTTTACACTAAATTTCGATCAAAACTCAGATTACATACAATAGTTGTTGTCTACTAAATTTGCCAACCAACCCTGTTTACATGGAAATGATCCCCATATATAGAAAAATAATGTCACCCTTGGCTTCTAGGGTCGAACTTCTCCCTCCTAGAATAATGGATCCATTTTCTTTGAAAGAGAACAATAACTTCAACGGATTCACTAAAAATAGAAAACTCGACTTTGCCAAATCATAATCGTAACCAAAATATTCTTTACAATAATTAATCCTAATCAAATTAGACCATATGGTTGTGATGAGTCGTCCTATGCACTTTTGGGCACTTTATCACCCTTGCACAACAAGTCTTCTATGCAACAGTAACCTACAACAAAACACACAGCGGATTGTGCAACAAACTGGGAAAATAGGTGTTAAAGATGACATCGTATCTCACTGATAAAAACTATTTTTAGAAATTGAGAGAGGTATTTGTATTTAATCTCGTTATACAGAAAAAAAATCTCTCATTTTCTTTAAATTCATCTCCAGTTGGCCGGAATAAGTGTTGCAAAAACATGTCTTAGACAATAAATCATGAAAGATGAAAAATAGGGCTCAAAGATTCCTTTGAATCTCCCAATTAGTGACACGTTTTTAAAATCTAAGAGAGGTTTTTATTATTTTTTTTGTCCTCAAAAAAAACCTCAAGGATTTTCAAAATTCCTCTCCAGTGTGTCATAAATTGATCTTGAAGTTGACCACTAAACCAATCATTTTTGTAGTGTGACATGTAGCATGTGCGCAGGAAAATCCACTGCGCGATGACATCCTCTGCACAACAGAATCCACTGCGTGACAACATCCTATGCGCGATAGAATCCACTGCACGAAAACATCCTATGCACGACAATCCATTGTGGGACGAAATCCATTGCGCGACGAAATCCTCTGCGTGACGAAAATCCACTGCGTGACATAATCCTTTGCGCGGTAAAGCACTCTGCGCAACACGTGGAAAATTTTGCAGCGTGCAGCATGCAGTTACAAATGGAAATGTAAATAATAAATGAAAACCTTCCTTTTTAAATTAACCCTTGGATATGTTGGATGATGCCAGGCATAAAAACAATATGGGTGCTAACATGCATCAATTTGCAAAATTGTTGACAAACCTCTAACCTTATCCATAAAAATCATGGTGCTAACAACTGGCTCCAACGAGGATGCTATCCTCCCTATGAGGTAGAAAAGAGCAATAGACCAGGTGCCAATCCATTGGTCTTTTCCCAAACTCAACTTTCCAACTATAACTCGTAACCTTCATTCGCTGAAAACCGAAAACTGTGTGTGCTCCAAACTGAAATATGAAACTAAGCTGAAAAAAAAATGCATATTTCTAAAATAAATGCTCGTAGTACCGAGCTTATTCACATTCGTACCTACCCTATCTACTGAAAAATATGCCAATCAAGTGAAATCAAAATTCCAATGCAACCATGCAAGCACTTTATCCACTTTTTGCTTTCTTTGCACATACTTGCTCCAAAGCTTGTTTATTGTTAATTCGTTCAAAAATTTATCTATAAATTCCAATCTCAAAAAATTAAAAACATTGGGGTTGTTTACCACCTCCAACAAAACTGCAAATGGATCCTCCAAAACATGCATAAAACAACAATCATGTTTCACCCCTTCCACTACATCCTTGTTTTCATGTAATTTAACCTGTTGATTACCACAAAAGGCTGAAAAATATGTTGAGACTGCTAGAAATAACAATCTTCTGAATTAAAAGATAGTGCTAGCTGAAATGAAACCCCTAGTGGCAAGCAATCCATATCTAACATTGATGTTGATTTAACATCATATTTATTTCCAAGCTGGTATTTGATCACAGGCTGCAAATCTGAACTGAAACAAATTTCCATGTAATCAACAACAGGGTCATTAAAAGTATGAGAAGGTTGTTGGTCCTCTTCACTGATAACAATTTTCTCATGTAAAACAATGTCACTGTGAATGAAATCAGAATTCACTGCTTCCTCTGTTATCTCATGATTTACTTTCAACAATTCAAAGGAAGAAAAACGTAATGGAAGACAATTTTCATTTGCAAGTCCACTGATTTCTTCATATTCAACATCATGCCTGTAGGATTTCTGATTTGAAACATTATAAACATTTTTATTCAACAATTCGAAAGAAGAAAAACACATTGGAAAGGTTCTTTCACCTGATCTAAAAATCTCTTCATTGTATTCACTACTGTCATATGCACATTTTTCAATTTCTTTGGATTGCTGAACATACTCATTTTCAGATTCATCTTCGACCAATGGATGCAATTTTGAACTGACAAGACCTCCTACATAACAAGTAACAGGGTCATCAAACACATGAGAATATTGTTGCAATTTCTTGTTTGTTGTTTCAGTGAATTAGTGTGATTTGACATCAACACACATTCATTTTCTTTAGTGATGATCTTAGAATTTTCTTTCAACAATTTAAATGAAGAAAAACATAAAGGTAAATAATTTCCTTCAGTTGATTCAATACTTTCTTCTTTGTAACTGTGATATCTAGGCTGCTTGCTCTCATTATATTGTAGAAAAGGAACATTTTTAGATAGAGAACATGCACCTGGTTGTTCTAGGAAGTCAACACCATAATCATTATCATATTCATCATATATGGTCAAATCAACAATATCATCTAACAAGAAAAAGATTGGGACATCAACCTGCTCTTCAACAAGATGATTTGCAAATTCATTTTCTTTATTGTCTACAAATGAATACATAAAACAATCAGCTTCGTGCTTGTCATGAGATAGATCAGAAGATAAATTAGTATCAAAGAAATTCAGGAGAGTAGCTTGTTCTTCAAGCTGATCGTCATTCTTTTCAAACACATCCCCATGACATCCTTCAGAAAATATTATGACATGATCAACCTCCTGTATATTATGCACAGTCTTTGATCCCTCATCTTTCAATTTCTCATCGAAGATCTGATTTTGCAGCTCCTTACATGCTTACATATTGTCTTCAACTTTCTGAGCATTGTTGAACATCTTCTGCAAAGACATAGACTTCCTCTCCATCAAACAAAAAGATAAGTATGGTTGAAAGGTTGTTACATAATGGAGCATGAAAACAACTTCAGGAGGTTGGATTTCTTTAGGAAGTTTATAATAAAGACTAGAAAACCTCCTACTGAAATTTGAGATGGTTTCATCTTTCATTATTCTCATGGCATAAAACTCTGAAAGGAGTAGATCCCATGACCCTCTCTCACCCCAAAATATACAAAAAGATTCCCTCAATTCATCCCACGAGCTAATCGACTGAGGCTGCAAATGTCTGAACCATGCTTTGGCATCTCCTTGTGAGTACTGAGAAAAGGCCCTCATAGACACATCATTATGTTCGATCTCAAAAAGTTCTATAAAATGCTCAAAGAATTGAATATGTTTTTCAGCTGAATTTCCATCAAGCTCTCCATCGAACCGAGGAAGGTACTTATAATGTTTCAGAGGAAAGTCATGAAGGATGGAAGGAAATTTAAGAGGACTGTATCTTTCTTGAATCTTGGAGGGTGTAGGATTAAGAACAGAAGGTACAAGCTCAACTTTGGTTTCATTAAGCTCACAAGAATGATCATGAACATCATATGGCTCAGAGGAAGGAGCTTGGTGAATATCGGTTATACAAGAAGAAGAAGGTATACCTACATTTTTCTATGGAGGATATACAAGGGAAGATCTTTGGGCTCCATTTGAATGCAGTAAGTGAAGAAATATTCTTTTGGAAAAATCAGGAAAGGACAAGAAGATATTGATAAAACATAAAAGTAGTTTTTGAACTAAAATTAAGCTCGAGTACCTTATTTTTCCATAATGCTCTTCCATATCTCTGTTAACAAGTCTCCTTCTCCGGTGGAGTATTTGAATCGCATTTGAAGCTTGATTGGAGTTGCCATGGAAACGTTAGCTCTGGATTCTTCTGCTAGTGGAATCACTTTCAACTGATTTTCTGATGTGTGGAGTCACCAGAGTAGAAAAACATCCAATATGTGCCTAAGTGTCTGCTGCTCTCAGACCTTAGAACTGCAACAATGTCATTCTTCCCAGGGAAAGTTTCATTCAATTTCATCCCTGACAACGGTGCCATAATGTTAGCACTCCGTAAATTTGTTCAGCTGATAAATAGATGACGCAGGTAACTTTTTCAACCAACTTTGAGACCCAAAACTAGCCTTTTGGATCTGGAGAGGGATCTCTCAGAAATAGCGCGGTCTCTGCGCAAGACATGACTTTGAAAACAATGGATAGATTTAACACCTATGATATGATGGGTTCTGGTTATATTGGCACAAGAAATTAAGACTTGGGCTATGGGGCTGGTTTGAGGAAGAGATCGGAAAAATGAATTAGTGACTGAACTCGAGAGGATAAGTCTAGGCAAGAAACAACCTTCAGTGTAAAATCGTAGTGTGTGGCGGGAGAAATTACAAGAAGTAACTCAGGAGCATTGTTGTGGATGAATTCAGAGTTAGCTTTAGAGGAAAATGTTTTGTTTAAGTGGCACGAACAAATGGGCGTTGTACAACGAATCCGCATGTTCGATAATTCGTTCTGAAATAGACAGAAAGATATATGAAATAAAGATAACATGAAGCACATACACAAAGAAAGAACCATAATACATCCAACTATTGCAACTATAATATTATTGTAAATCTACATGACCTTTGCATTAAATTCCAGTCAAAACTCAGATTACATACAATAGTTGTTGTCTACCACATTTGCCAACCAACCCTGTTTACATGGAAATGATCCCCATATATAGAAAACTAATGTCACCCTTGGCTACTAGGGTCAAACTCCTCCCTCCTAGAATCATGGATCCATTTTCTTTGAAAGAGAACAATAACTTCAATGGATTCACTAAAAATAGAAAACATGACTTTTCCAAATCATAATCGTAACCGAAATATTATTTAAAATAATTGATCATGATCAAAATTTGACCATATGGTTGTGATGTGTCGTCCTGTGCACTGTTGGGAACTTTGTCACCCTTGCACAGTAGGATAGGATGGGTGGGTATTCTCCTTTAATATTCAATGACATAGTTGATCTATTATTAGTATCTTGCTTCAATTAATGGTGATGTGTTGATTTGTGTCGCTATTAATTATGGCGATGCGTTGATATACATGTCGTTATTTATTGTGATGAGGTGTTGATTATGCATCGTTAATTATTACAATGATGTGTTGAATATGTATCGTTATTAATTATGACAATGTGTTAATTATGTTTCATTATTAATTATGATGATGTGGATGGTGTTGCTATTCATTATGTGGTGACATTTCATTTCCTAATGCAAAACAAATATATTACCTATTGTACATCACATATCATTGTCATAATGACGGGTATGTTACATATGGTATTAGAGCGGGTTCAACCCTACAACTTGGGATCATTACACCTTCGAGTGTATTAAACACTTTATTAATAACGTATCGTTAATTAAGATTTAAATTTTTCCATGCAGGGAATCATGGTTAGAGGACGTCATGGAGGTAGACGACGTGGTGCTAGGGGAAGAGGTGCGATGCCTCCAGTAGCATTCACGCCAGAGGGGTCTAACCCCCACGGAGAATAACAAGTCATTGGGAAGGAGCAGATTGTTGTGAGGGATGTGGTTGGTTTGATGAATTCCTTTCAGAGGATGTCAGATGCTTTGATTAACCAACTAGATAGAGATGAGGGCAGGGCACATGTACCCAATGAGGGTTCACAACACGCTCCAGCTGGCAGTGGTAGCATTCGTAGAGAACTCGAGAAGGTGAATTTTCCCAAGTTCATGGGTGCCACAAGTGGCTCAGCCATCGAGGCATTGTTGGAGAACATGGCGATGTGATTCTCACTTCATGACTACACATCCAACATGAAAGTCTGCATGGCATTATTTCAGCTGAAGGGAAGTGCTCTTCTATGGTGGAATATGCTCCTACCTCAACTAAACATGGTTTTTGAAGACATGTCACGAGAATTGTTCGAGGAACGGTTCCGAGAGAGGTATTTATCAGAGGAATTCATCGAGGACCATTTCAATGAGTTCAATGCCTTGCGATAGGGTGGTCATACGGTGCCAAAGTATGAGACCATATTTATGGAGCTACTTCGGTATGCTCCACATTTGAACATAGAGAAGATAAAGGTCAACAAGTTTTTGGTCGAACTTAACTTCAAAATTCATGTGAAGGTGAGGATCCTAATGTCTTAGAAGTTGCACGATGAAGTCCAAGAGGCCCTCATAGATGAGGAAGAGCTGACCAATGGGGGTCAGGGAAAGAATCCTGCAAGATCGACTAGATAGACGACATCAAGAGCATAGCAGCATCAAACACTAGTCAGACAAACATCATGGTATCGAGATATGTCTAGAGGACCCATGTTCACGACACCATGATGACCAAATCCTCAGTAGAGGACTCACTACAGGGGACCACTGCATCAACAATAGTGTCACCCACAAAAGTAGCAGTTTAGGCATGTTCAACAAAATAGACCAGGATGTTAGACTGGTAGGCCAACAAATTCTACTTTGGGGACTAGGAGTACTAGACCAAAGACCAGATGTTGGACATGTGGAGAGCCACATTACTAGCGAGACTGTCTGGTTGAGAAGGCTAGAGCGGCTGGGTCAATAGGACACACTACAGTTGGGGATTTGGGCAATGCCCACAATATTCATGCAGCCGTGAATAACTTCCAGGCTAAGAACCAATCCACTCTTCTCGAGACGTCAATTTTTTGGGTTTTCCTCCCATAAGAGAGTTGAAGTTTACAATCAACTTGAAACCTGGAACTGAACCGATAACAAGAACGCCATATCGAATGTCAACGCCTGAGTTACAAGAGTTAAAAATTCAATTGAAGGAATTGTTGGACTTGGGACTTATCTGCTCAAGTGTGTCACCATGGGGTGCACCTATTATTTTCATAATAAAGAAGGATGGAACATGGAGACTTTGTATTGACTATCGTCAATTGAACAAGACGACGATCAAGAACCAATATCCTTTGCCAATAATAGATGATTTGTTTGATCAAATGAAGGGTGTGACGATGTTTTCAAAAATCAACTTGAGATCAAGATATCACCAGTTATGAATTAAAGAGGAAGATATTCCTAAGACTGCATTCAAGATGAGGTTCAAACACTATGAATTTACCGTTTTACCATTTGGACTGAAAAACACCCCGGGGGTATTCATGAGTTTGATGAATGGGGTGTTCCGTGAATACTTGGAATTTTTTTTTCAAGTATTCATTGATGACGTACTGATATATTATCGGATGAAAGAAGAAAATGATGAGCATTTAATCTTGGTGCTATAGTATTTACGAGAATTTTTTTTATACGGGAAATTGTCGAAATGTTCTTTTTACCAATCGAAGATTCATTACTTAGGGCACGTTATATCTGGTGAAGGTATCACTGTGGATCTAGGAAAGGTAGATTCTATTATGGAATGGCCTATGCCAAAAAATGTACAAGAAGTACACAACATTTTGGGTTTAACAGGATATTA
This sequence comes from Picea mariana, assembly GCA_032191745.1. Taxonomy (NCBI): domain Eukaryota; kingdom Viridiplantae; phylum Streptophyta; class Pinopsida; order Pinales; family Pinaceae; genus Picea; species Picea mariana. The sequence goes on along the minus strand of JASDQU010030366.1, from coordinate 8,986 downwards.
CCGACGGTTAGTCGAAGGTTTTTCAAAGATAGCAAATCTGATCACATAATTTTTGAAGAAAAACAAGAAGTTTATATGGAGTGAGAAATGCACAGAAGAATTTCAAAGGCTCAAGGAGTTGTTGACGACAGCGCCGATACTAAGGGTCCCCGACATGGACAAGGAATTATTGGTATGCATGGACACATCTAAGGAAGGTTTAGGCAGAGTATTGATGAAATACGGTCGAGTGATCGCTTACATCTCAAGGAAATTAAGAAAGCATGAGGAGAACTACACGACGCATGATTTGGAGTTATTGGCCATTGTATATTCCTTGAGATTTTGGAGACAATATTTGATTGGAAAAAAAATTGAACTAAAGACAAATCACTGTGGACTACAACATATATTTACGTAGAGTGACTTGAACACACGACATAGGTGTTGGTCAGAATTACTTAGCGAATACGACTTTGAGATTTCTTACATTAAGGGAACGATGAATAGAGTGGCCGATGCATTGAGTCAGAGACCACGCATATTCTTGGTAATACCTCTTCAGATGAATCTTTGAGAAAATATTATAACTATACATATCGACGATGACTGGTGTAAAGAGGTTAAGAAAAATATTGGACAAGACACCATGATGGTAACAAGGTTTGAAGGTTATACATTGAACAATGACAAATTGATGAGGTATACTGACAAGATTTACATGCCACCTAAAAATGAATTGAGAAAATTGATCTTAAGCGAAGCTCATAGAGCAGTGTACATGGCTCATCCGAGAGTCATGAAGATGAGGGCATACCTTAAGCCCTTATTCTTCTGGAAATGAATGAAAGTAGACATAGTTATTTACGTGGTGCAATGTATAGAATGCTAGCAAGTGAAATCTAAACATAGACATCCGGCAAGATTATTACAGCCACACATTATCTCATAATCGAAATGAGAGGTCATTTCAATGGAATTTATAGTTGGATTGCCACTGACGACAAGGAGACACGACTCAATTTTTTTGGTAGTTGACACTCTGACGAAGAGTGCAAATTTTATTCCCATGCGTACGACGTATCAGGCACTAGACATAGCTAGATTCTTTGTCAATGAGATTGTAATGTTACATGGTGTGCCAAGAAGGATCATATTCGATCGAGGACCGATGTTTACATGACGATTTTGGACTAGTTTCAAAGAGGCTTTGGGAACACAACTAAACTTTAGTACAACATATCACCCTGAGACAGACAGGAAGACAGAAATAACGCACCAAAATTTGGAGGATATGTTACGTATGTATGTAATGGACCAAAATAAACGTTGGGAAGAATTCTTTCCACTAGTAGAGTTTTCATACAAGAACAACTACCAAAGTACCATCAAGATGGCACTATTTGAGTTTCTCTATGGGCGACCATGTAAGACGTCGTTGAGCTAGGATCGAATTGAGGATAGGGTCCTGGTGGGACCAGAAGTGATCCAAGAAATGGAAGAACAAATGAAAACAATAAGACAAAGTATTAAAGAAGCACAATATCAATAGAAGAGTTATGATGATGTGCATCGCATTGACCGCAATTATGAAGTTGGCGACCAAGTTTTCTTTCGGGTGAAATTGCACAAGAGTTTGATCAAGTTTGGAAAGGGTGCTAAAATATCTCCTAGGTTTGTGGGACCTTTCAAAGTTGTGGAAAAGAAAGGACTCATGGCCTATCAACTGGCCTTTCCTGATTCTTTGAGGCGTATTGTTAGAATTAGGGTAAAGAAGAATAACAATAGTATCTTTTTATTTTCAGTGAATAAAACAACTAGATCTAAGGATCAACAAACTAAAAAACACTTTAACTAGTATTCAGATCTAGGAGATCTAAAGAGAGACAGTAATAAACTCAGTAAAGATTAGATCTGAAGATCAGAAACAAAAACTCAGATCTACTGTTCAATAGTTAAACAAGAACTCTACTAATTGGATAGTGAGTAGATCAAGAAAAACTCAAAACATTGCACAGATCTGCTGATCTAAAACTAATCTGATGGTCAACAGTGAACTAACTATAGAGGCAGATGTAAATTCAATATAAATTTCTTCAGATATAGAATTGATACACAAAACTAAATAGATCAAACAATACTGAAGTAAAAATAAGATCCTAGAACTGAAGATGATGAGTAGGCAGCTTACCTGGTACAACAGCCTTACCTCTGAAGAAGAAACAGTAACCAAAAGAGATGTAGAACCATTTGTAGTATGCTCAGACAAGGTTCAGTTCATAGATCCACCTTGTAGGTTGGATCTCTTGCCAATGAATGAAAAATCTTTCTTGCCACCAAGAGGAAATAGGGCCATAGGGAGAAAAACAAAATCCCAACAGTAGTTACAAATGCCCAAACCCTCACTCAGAAATTCAATCAATGAAACCCTTACCCCGGGTAACTTTAGAAGAGACCACAAGGCACAATAAAAGGTGACACTTCATAGTAGAAGAGGAGAAGGCTAAGGCACAGTCACATAACATCAACAAGTATTAGGGCCAGAACACAGTCACTTCATATAGCAATAGGAGAGAAGACTGCAACTGTCAAACACATAAACAACAGAGGAGAAAGGTGGTTGTTCCAGCCACAAGACAACAGCAGAAAGGGAGCCGCACACCAGTAGAGAGAGGCTGCAACATCCAACAACAAAGGTTGTACCTCAAGCACCTTCCACGGCAGCAAGTAGAGGAGAGCCGCAACTTACACACCCCACACAAACAGTTGAAAGAGGGCCGCACCACAGGTAACCTTCACACAACAAATTGGAAGGAGGCCGCACCAATGTAACTCTCAAAGGAGTCACAGTCACACCTCACAAACTCTGCAACAACAAGTAAAGGAGGCCGCACCAAGTAGCAGATGCATCAACAGAGAAAGAGCCGCAGCTAGGAGAGGATCCGCTCACTCCAAAACAAAAGATAATCAAGTGTGTGTTGAAAGGGGAGGTGAGGGTTCTTATTTATAGTTTGGGTTAGGGCAAAGTTAGATTAAAATCAATATTAAAATATCATTTTTAAATTAGGTAATTTAAACATGATATAATAAACATTTTAATTTAAACTTAAATTACCCTTAAAACAAAAATAACATAAAAACCCCAAACCAACATAAGTAAAAGTAAGGGAGGGTTAGAAAGGTGGCAATACTCATTCCTTCAAATTTTATGGTGAACTTATTACTTAATCATCATTGCATATGGGACTTATCCCTCATGTGGTTATGTCCTTCTTCAAGGAAGGTCATGTACCAACAAAATACTTGATCGAGGATCAAGTAGCCCCAGAACGTTTTCTAGGGTCTTATCCACCAAGGTCAAAGACCAAGGATCAACCCATGCCATATGCATGAGTACCCTAGACATTTCCAGGGGCCCTAGGCTTATCTAGGGGCTTTAACTACTTGGTCCTAGACCAAGAACCCCAGTCATATACTAGGGTCCCTCTTAGGGGTCTTTACTGCTTGGTTCTAGACCAAGAACCCTAGTCGTATACTGGGGGCCCTAACAAGGGTCTTTTTCCATGGCACTGACTGTTTGGTCCCAGACCAAGTACCCCAGGAGTGCACTGGGGGCCCTATATCTCGTCTAGGGTCTTAGCCATCCTCCAGGAGAATGGATCTTGTAGCTGCTTATAAATTTAACACTCCCTCTTAGCAAGAGAGGCATTCTCAGCTACACCAAGCTTGTCACGAAAGTATACAAACTGTCAAGGACAGTGGCTTGGTGAAAATGTTTGTTGTCTGTTCTGCTGTCGGAACATACTGAATGCTGAGAAATTTCTTCTGAACCATGTCCCATACATAATGATATCTCATCTCAATGTGTTTCGATCTATCATGCAACACCGGGTTCTCAGTGAGCTTTATACATCTCTGATTTTCACAGTGAATAACTGTGGGTTCAAGCTCTGAACTGAACAAGTCTGAAAGTAGCTTCCTGAGCCACACTACTTCTCTACCAACAACACTAGCAGCAATGTATTCTGCCTCTGCAGTTCTTTGGGATATGGAGCCCTGTTTCCTGCTGGACCAGAAAATCATAGCTGAACCCAAACTAAAGCAGCATCCGGAAGTACTCTTCCGATCCACTGCACTGCCCATCCAATTTGAATCTGTAAAGCCATGGAGCATCACACCTCCACTGGATGTGTATCTGAGACCATAAGCTATAGTCCACTGAACATATCTCAAGATATGCTTTACTGCAACCATATGTATATGTTTAGGTTCACACATGATCTGGCTAAGAGAATTTACAACATAACAGATGTCAGGTCTCGTATATACGAGATACATCAAGGATCCAATGATCTGCCAATATAAAGTGGGGTCTTCTGGATTTGAACCTGTGATTTGATCTTGGAGTTTCTTTAAGTTAGAGATCATTGGAGTCGTCATGGACTTGCAGTCCATCATGCCAAATCTGCGAAGTATATCAACTGCATATTTACTCTTTGAGAGAAAAATCTCTCCTGGTTTCTGCCAAACCTCCAAGCCCAAGAAGTAGTGCATGAGCCCCAAATCTTTCATTTCAAATTCTTCAGAAAGCTCCCTCTTATTATGAGCTATCAAGGTTTCCTCTCCAGTGAGGAATGGATCATCCACATATAAGACTAAGATAACTGGATGATTTTGAATGATCTTGATATAAATATTTGGATCTGCTATGCTCTTGGAGAATCCAAGACTTTGTAGAAAGCTGTCTATTCTACCATACCAAGCTCTTAGAGCTTGCTTCAACCCGTACAAAGCTTTCTTGAGTTTACATACATGAGATATTTTATCATGTATCACGAAACCTTCAGGTTACTCAATGTAAACCTCTTGTTCAACTTCAACGTTGAGAAAAGCAGTCTTAACGTCCATCTGGTGAAGTTTCCAACCAAAAACTGCTGCAAGTGAAATAATGATTCTGATAGAAGAATACCTGGCAACTGGAGCAAAAATCTCGTCGTAGTCAATTCCTTCTTTTTGAGAGAAACCATGAGTCGCAAATCTCGCCTTGTATTTCTCAACGCTGCCATCTGCTGCATGCTTTATCTTATAAATCCATTTTGAAGTCACTACAGATTTACCATGAGGTCTAGGAACTACGGTCCATACATCATTCTTCAAAATAGAATCATATTCTTCATTCATAGCATCTTTCCATACTTGATGTTTGAAAGCATCAACAAAGGTGGAAGGTTTTGAATCAATTACAATATTTAATTGAGCTATGAGACATAAGTAATTATTTGGTTTCTTACTTTCTCTGAAGGTGCCCTTCAGAGCTGAGTGCTTTTCTGCTTCTTTCAATATCTCTTGGCACCAAGCTGGTTTCCTTTTGATAGGAGGTAACTCCATTGGAAATTCAATAGAGTCTCTTGACAGATCTATTAAAATTTCATAGGTTTCCTCCCTCTGCTCATCTGGAGGAGAAGTATCAAATGATGGAGCTTCCTGCTCCTCTGAATCATATGGAAGATCTTTGGCCCGACGGAATGTCGTCTCTTCATGAAATGTCACATCTCTGCTTACTTCAATGAAATTTTGGCCAGGGATATAAATCCTGTAGGCTTTTGAGGTCTCACTGTATCCCACAAAAATTCCTTTCTTACCGGAGGGCTCTAGTTTAGTCCTCTTCTCTTTTGGAATGTGTATATAAATTGGACTGCCAAAGATTCTTAAATGCTCAACTGAGGGTTTACACCCGGTGAAAAATTCTTCAGGAGTTTTCGCTTCAAGGATTTTGTGAGGACATCTATTTTGTATGTACACCGTTGTACTGGCAGCCTCAGCCCAAAGTGATAGAGGCAAGTTATGATCATGCATCATGGCCCTGGCTGCTTCACAGATAGTTCTATTCTTTCATTCGGCTACACCATTTTGCTAAGGGTTGTATGGCACGGTCAGCTCCCTATTAATTCCAGAAGCTCGACAGAGTTCATCATATTTGAGGGAGTCAAATTCTTTACCGTTGTCTATTTTGAAAACTCAGATGTGTCTTCTTGCTTGATTTTCAACAAGATTCTTGAAGTCTTGAAATCTGCTAAAAGATTCATCTTTAGTCTTTAAGAAGTAAATCCAAGTTTTACGTGAGCATTCATCAATAAAAATAATATAATAGATACAACCATTCATAGAGGGTGCAAACATGGGACCACAAAGGTCAGAATGAATTAAATCTAAAATTCCATTTGATTTTCTGTTACTGAGAGGATAAGGTTTCTTTATGTTCTTACCAAGTGAACAACCTTTACAGACACTATTATGCTCAACAGAAAATACTGGCATACCTGTCGCCATCTTTTGCAAACTTGGAAGTGCATTGTAATTTAGGTGTCCAAGTCTCCTGTGCCAAAGCTCGCAGGGATTGATTGTCTCATGTACTAGAGCTTGAACAACTTCACCTGAAAGATTGTAAATTCCACACTCACGAGTTCCAATGGTTATAGCAGTACTTAAATCTTCATTTGAGGACCATACAAGGGATTTACTTTTTGAAAAAGCTACTGAATAACCTTTACTTTCTAAGATTGGAACATAAATTAAATTTTTCTTTAAACTAGGTACATAAAGAATTTCATCAATGTGAAAGATATTACCTGAGAGAAACTGAAAAGAGGTAGAGCCAAAACCTTTTATTTCATAGGTGCCATCATCACCTAGCTCAACCTTTGCTTTGAATTTCTTGTCTTGATAATTTGCAAGGTTATGTTTGAAGCCGGTCATGTGTTTGGAAGCACCACTGTCTATTAACCAAATCTCCTCTGATTTGGTGATAGTGCCGGAAAGAGCTGAGATGAGGTAGTATTCCTTCTGTGGTTCTTGCTCTTTAGTGGCAGCCCTGGTTTGTCTTCTTTGAGGCTCCTCTTGGGGTTTAGCCTCTTTAGTGGCAACTGAGGCTTGAAATCTTCCTTTTCTTCTTTGCTGAGAGGGAGGACTCCTTGAATCTTTTGCATAATGTCCTAGCCTATTGCAGTTAAAACATTTAACTTTAGATAAATGAGGATTGAGATGAGAGAGCTTACCTTTGGGTTTCTTACCTTTGCCTTTTGACTTCGGAAACTTCTTCCATTTCTTGGTCTTTACTGCAGGGGCATGATCTTGAAGGATAGGATAGTCATTTCTGCTGTTTAGTCTTCCTTCTTCTTCTAAGCAGTCATGCCACAACCTTTCAAAATTAGGTTGAGATTCTCTTCCATTCACGGATGCAAGAAAAACTCCCCAAGCAACAGGAAGTCCATCAATAGTTGTTTGAACCAGGTCATCATCATATACAAGAACTCCTATTGCAATAAGTTGATCTTTAGTTTGAGAAATTTTGAAGAAGAAGGTGGCAACTATATCATCCTTTCCCATTTTCAAAGTACGTAATTGTTTCTTCAAGATTCTTTTCTGAGTAGGTGCCTTCTTCTCATAGAGGTTTGCCAAAGCATCAAAACACTCTTTGGCAGTCCTTAAATGACCAATTAAAGGCATCATGTTGTCTTTGATAGAATAAAAAATGATTCTTTTAGCCTTGGTTTGTTTCCTNTTATATGCTGCCCTAGCTGTGTTTGTAGTAGGTTCTTCGATCTCTCTAGTGATATAATCTTCTAGATCATTTTCTTCAAGTATGTTTATTATTCTGTATTTCCAGGCATTAAAGTTTGTTGCCCCTACAAGTCTGTCTTCAGCTTTAACTGATAAGGAAGTCATGTTTGAATCTGTGCTAGATTAGATGACTGTAATCTGCAAAACAACCCTAACAAAGCGGATATGTGTAGGCTCAAGATTAGGTTCTTGAGCTCAATTTACACCCTTAGCTCTGATTACATGTTAGAATTAGGGTAAAGAAGCAGAACAATAGTATCTTTTTATTTTCAGTGAATAAAACAACTAGATCTAAGGATCAACAAACTAAAAAACACTTTAACTAGTATTCAGATCTAGGCGATCTAAAGAGAGACAGTAATAAACTCAGTAAAGATTAGATCTGGAGATTAGAAACAAAAACTCAGATCTACTGTTCAGTAGTTAAACAAGAACTCTACTAATTGGACAGTGAGCAGATCAAGAAAAACTCAAAACATTGCACAGATTTGCTGATCTAAAACTAATCTGACGGTAAACAATGAACTAACTATAGAGGCAGATGTAAATTCAATATATATTGCTTC
>JASDQU010030365.1:0-22399 GCA_032191745.1 Picea mariana | reverse complement strand
CCTCAGTGGACCTTTCCTCCAACTTCCAGAACTCAAAGAGTTCTTTTTCCCTGTGCTATCTGCACGCTTCGCTCGACGTCCTCTAGACGGAGCTCCTCAGAATCCTCGACAGAATTCTGGTCTCTCTGAACTCACAGCAGAGTTCTTTCCTCTGTACACTTCTGTACTCACGCTCAATACCCTCTAGGTAGAGCTCCTACAAAACTTCTCAGGGGCTCTGTCTACAACAGTGTCTCAGCTACACTGCTTCGACTATGGAGGTGTTCAGCAACCCCAAAGTCCTCTTTCTGTATGAGTTGTTGATTTCAACGCTTGTGCTCTCAGCATGTCTTTGTCTGACTCCTTCGAGTTCATAAGTGTCACCTCTGTGCACTGGGATTCAGAGTCTCAACACTCTGTCACGCCCTCATGGCATGAACCCTCAAAGACTTCTCAAACCTGAAATCAAACCAACTCCCTGCAAATACATGATAACAATACACAATTGCAACATATATTGAACACACCCATACAAACATGCATATAATGACCGAAAATGTAGGAAAAACTGCTCTGTATTAATAATGACAAATGCCTGTATATCTTACAAGGTTTTCTCGAGCTCTCTTCAGCTCTACATGCATTCTATTTACATGTACCTCTTTTCCTCCCTCAAAATGAGATCTCCCTATCTCTTTTACCTGAGGCGGCTCAATTGAGCGCTTCCCTCCAGGATTTACCTACTCTAATTAATTACAATCAATGGTTGTCTAGTCTGTTATCCAGAACTAGATCTCAACCAATCTATATTAAATACCTATCTTATCTACAGCCTGCGCAAAGGCATGGCATTCATGGCTCACCAGCCTAAGACATTAATTTACATTGAATTCAAATTCAAAATGGGGCTGCGCCTCCCTTTCAGCCCTGCATGAGTGCGCGCTAACGTGGCTGACTGGCTGGCATGGAGAGATGCTCCTGCATCATTCTTCTACAGATGGAAACAAACTTTGACGCCAACCTAAAATTGGTGTGGTACCCTATTTTTATCATGGCATTGCTTGTAATTAGCATTGGATTTATGCAAAATCTCCTGGACTTGTTGGCAGATGTGCTAAATCCACTCAATGAATTTGGTGGATTTTTTGATCGTAGACTGATTAGGGGAAGAGCTTGTCTGTGCGGTGGAAATAGGAAGTGAAACATCAATTGGTCTCAAGGGTTGGAATCCCAGACCCACCTAAAATGGGCTATGGCCGGTGAAACTATGGAGAGCCCTATTGTAATTGTGTTGGACATATGGGAGCCTCTCATCCCATGTACGTGGATGCTTAGAATTGTACATGCGCATAATGTGCACAATAATCTGATTGACAACCTATGTTTGGCCATCGGTTTGGGGGTGGAAAGAAATGGGTTTTTTGAGCTTGGTGTCCAACAGAGACCAGAGACTCGACCAAAAGGTGTTGAGGAACCTGCTATCTCGGTCGGAGATGATGGTCTATGGTATCCCAAAGTGGACCCACACTTGTTTGAAGAAGAGCTTGGCAATATTTTTCATTGTGACATTCTTCTTACAGGATGTAAGGATGTCCATATTATAAAAATGATCAACAACCACAAACACGTAGTCATTTCCTTTCTTGGTGGACGACAAGCCACACATGTAATCCATTGAGATGGATTCCCAAGGCTTCTCGAGAATAGGAAGAGGGGTGTATAAGCCTTTCTTCTTGATGGATGGCTTGGCAATGGCATAGGAAATGCAATATATTATATACTTGTTGATGTCCTGTCGAAGTTTTGGCCAATATAATTTTTTCTGAAGAATGACCAAAATTTTCTCTATGCCAGAATGTCCTGCCACCTGACTGTAGTGAGCTTCCCAAATCATATTTACACACTCGCTTGTAGGAACATAGAGATGGCCCAGGTGGCATAAGATTTTTTCCTAAATGTGAAAATCAGTGACAGTTGCACCTGTACCCAAGAGCTGGTAGGTGGTCGAAAAGTTCGGATCTTGCTGATAAAGTTGGGGCCACTCAGATGCTTCATGTCCACATGAATGGTGCATAGTGGTGAGTGCAGCTAGAGGAGGCCGACTGAGGCAGTCAAAAACACAATTGGAGACACCTATCTTATACTTGATGTTGATATGGAACTGTTTTAGGTAGGTGGACCACTTCTGATGGTGGTCATTCTGCAATTTCCCCTGTGTTTGTATGAACCACAGAGGCTTGTGATCAGTGTGTATGATCGCCTCTTTCCCAAGAATGTAATGTTTACATTGACGACATGCTTGTACAATGGAATACATTTCCTTGTCATAGGTGGGGAATTTATAGACTGTATCGGAGAGTGTCTCACTATGGTATGCCACTGGATGCCCATGTTGAGTGAGAACAATGCCCGCAGCATAGTCAGAGGCATTAGTCTCAATCTTGAATGGTTTTTGCAGATCAGGCAAGGAGAGTACTGGAGTTGAGCACAAGCGATGCTTCAGATCATTGAATGCTTGTTGTTTCTCCTTCCTCCACACAAAATTTCCCCTACCACCACCCTTAGTAACCTGGCTGAGGGCCCATGCAATATGGGAGAATCCCAACACGAATCGTTGGTAGAAGTTGGATAGTCCTGAAAAGCTCTGAAGCTCGGTCAGTGTGGCTGGGGTTGGCCAGTCATGGATGACTTGGATCTTATTTGGATCAACATGTACCCCATGCTCATAAAAAATGTATCCCAAGTATTGGACCATGTTCATGCCAAAAGAGCATTTTTCCAAGTTGGCATAAATCTTGTGCTGCCGCAAAGTGCTCAAAACCTGTTGAATATGCCGCATGTGCTGCTCCCACATTCTATTGAAGACAAGGATGTCATCCAAATATAATACCACAAAGGATTTGGTGAAGGGTCTCAATACATCATCCATCAATCTCATGAAAGTGGTTGGTGCATTTGTTAAGCTAAAGGGCATGACCAACCATTCGTATAGACCTTCTTTAGACTTGAAGGTTGTCTTCCATACATCAGTTGGTTCAATGAGAACTTGGTGGTAGCCATACTTTAGGTCAATCTTGTTGAAGAACTTGACCCCCTTGAGTTGGTCAAGAAGGTGATCAATCCTGGGAATGGGGTAGCAGTTCTTGATTGTGATTTTTTTTAAGGCTTTGTAATCAATGCATAGTCGCCAAGTCCTGTCCTTCTTCTGCACCAGTACAATCGGGCTTCTGCAAGGGGAGGATCTAGGTCTGATGTGCCCATTTTGAATAAGCTCTCAGATCTAATGCCTGATTTCTTCATTCTCCATCAACGAGCATCGATAGAATGGTCCATTAGGTAGAGGTGTAGTGGGGGTCAGATCAATTGACTGCTTGACTTGGCAGTGTGTCGGTACCCCTGTAGGTGAGGAGAAGATGTCTCTGTATTCTTCCATGATCCTGTCCACTTGTTTTTGTTTCAAAGAGAGGCGTTGTGTAGAGACCATAGATATGGTGATGACCATATGCTTACTGTGAGCACATATCACAAAGAAGATGAAATTCCCGGTCTGTGAAATGACCTTACTACATTTCTTAGCAGAGATTAAAGAAATAGCAGTAGGCAGCGCTACCTCGGGGATCCTATACAATTGTCTACCCAAAGTAATAATAAAATTGCGGGGTATAAAATATACACAACCTGATGCTTCCACAAATATGGTTGTCCTAAAATAACATCACAAAATTCAAGGGGAACAGTGTCACATAGTAACTCATCTTTGAAAGGTTTGATGTTGTAGGGAAGAAGACATTGTTGGTTGGCACAAAGATCTCTTCCTTGGAAAAGCTAGCCGATGGTGTAGGGTTGCGGGTACAACGTCGTTGGTAGGTCCAGTCGCTTGATGACCTCTACTAAAATCAAGTTCTTCTGATTACCGTTGTCGACAATGAAATGAATCAAAGCCCCCTTGACCCACATCTGTGAGTGAAAGAAGTGTTCCCCTTCCTCTGGTTCTTCTGGTTCACTTGGTCAGAATTCGTTGGTAGCGACAGTGGCATTGGGTTCAACATCGATAACCCACTTCCCTCCTTCAGGATTTGACTTGAAATCAGAATCGACCTCTGAGTCGAAAGCCTTCAGCTTGACCACGAGGGACTGTTTGGAGTGACATTCTTCGATGTTGCACCAAGGAATTTTATGGTACTCACACCATGTTCCTGTGTCCTTCTTCATCTTCTCATTTCCCTTATTGTGATATAGCTTGGAATGGTTGTCCTGAGGGTGACCATCTCAACCTGGTCCCTTACTGTGTGGGTTGGGGTTGCCTTTGCCCTGCTTCGGCTATGAGGGGTTTGCAGAACCAAACTCTCGCTGTTTCTGCTTAAATTTTTGTTCAATCTTGACAACATATATGTTATCACATTTATTTGTAGGGGGGGTGTTTTCCTAAGAAATTGACCCCTTTTGCAAAAAAAAGGCAAGATGCGGGCTAAACACCCACAAAATCCCGCTTATCCTAAGTTTCGAGGCCAAGGTGCATCGTGATAAGAAGTGTGTAGATCTGGGCAGCTGATATCTACACATTCAGATCTACGGTGCAAGATCCATATCGAACCCCCCCCGACGTTCTACCATTAATGGTGGGGAGTCCGAGTTGGTGGTTCCTAAGCACGTCCCCCCCACTAACATGGCGCCTCCTCATTAACTCGGACCCCCCCAGACCTTTCCTTCTTACCACTCTCCCCCCTTCTGAGTAGACCNCTTCCACCTTCCATTTCCACACATCTGTCCCCCCACTCACCTCTATGTCATATCTCTTTTTTACTCCCGCTTATCATTTTCTTCCATGTGTTCTCCCCTCTTCCTCTACATCATCTTCCCTTTCCACTTCACCTTCGTCCCATCACACCTCAACACCCTCGTTTTCTGTCACCCGCGCTTTCCCGATCACCTTTCCTTTGCCACATATGTCCACATGACCACCTCTCGTCTTGTCTCCGATCAATCACACCAATCTCCCCCAACAGTTCCTCATCCACGTTTTCCTGCTAGTCTAAACGTGAACTCCCAAAGAAGATCCAAACGACAGAATGCAGCGGTCGCCACGTCCTACAGGTGTAGAGTTGACTTAGGCCTACCCAATCCTGATGAAGTAGTTATTGGAGTAGGTGGTGGTGGTTTAACATCATTTCCACCATAAATGGAAATCCTAGGAAAGGACTGTCATCCATTCAACTCATTCGCACGCCCGTTCTAAAGCGCAATTGCGTCTGAATGAAGTTCATGTCTAGCAGGAGGCTGCAAGTGCATTCTGCTAGGAAGCATGCAGACATAACGCCTTCAATGAAAAATCTCGAGCACATCTCTGTAGTGTTTCTTTGAGTATATAGGATTCGTTCTCATATTGTTTTAGGGTCGATGGTTGAGTTAGGCTCCCGATTTCTAAAGTTTTGGTGAGGCCTCTGGTTCTCTGATTATGTATTGTTACGTGAGACTTCTTGTTTAATGGTAGTCAGTTTCCCCTTCGTTTCTTTGTTTATGATTCTGAGAGCTCGGGCATGGATGATCCAGTTGAGTGTTGTGACTGTAGTGTAATGTAGGTTTGATTGTAGTTTCTGTTACAACGCTTTCATTTTCTTGAAGTTATCATATCCAAGAGGATCTTGCGTCTGAAACTTTTCCTCCAGAGGCCGCTGGAAGACCGGATGTCCATAGCAAACCTTCACGTTTTCCTCATGTTCTTCCACTTGCTCACCACTATACAAACTTATTGACTAAATTTATATCAATACCTCATTTATATACGTGTATCAACCCAGTGTTTATGAGTTAAAGTGACATGATCCTGAGTCTGCATCCATTAGGCCTCTTCTAAAATTATTCACTGTAGCATATAGGCTGATGGGCCTTGGGCTTACCTCTGTTGCAATCCAGAGGTGACTTCCAACGCTAACATTTCTGGCACCATTGTCGGGGATGAATTGAAGATTTTCCCTGGGCATGAAAGAAAAAGCTTACTAGTTCTGAGGGTGGATAAGAACTTAGTACATTGAAGATTGTAGCTTGCACCTGGTGACTCCATTTAGGAAACTCTATTGTTTCAGCTGTGGCTTCCACAAGCAGACACATGAGGTCTAATCCATAGCTGCCTTTAGCAACACCTAAAGCAGACCTAGAGAAAATTATCAGAAAAGTAAAGGCCCTTCGAGAAGACACTTCTGTTGATGAACTAGGTATTTCTGATGGTTTTCATTATCCTCATATAGGAACTCCAATTTCTGCAACTCATTCTACTGTTATACCTTCCGTTGGAGTTTCCCAAACCTTAAATTTTGGGAGTGTTCCTGTTGATTTTTCCCCTCCTGTTCTGGGATTGGAGGGAGAAATCCTTGTCACTCCTCTCTCCCCTGAAGTTGTACCATGGTTTAGGCCAAACACCTCAAAATATTTTCCTACCCTGGGCTTTACCACCCCTCCTTCAATTATTGTTGTTGCTACTACAGAAAGGGAAACCTATGTTCCTTCAAGTCCTGTAGATTTTCCTTCAAATCCTCTGATGTTTCCTTTCCCTCCTCAAATCTCCTTCCAGTCTCCCATGTTCAAACTCCATTTCCTCCTCTTTCTCCTCCAACTATCATCCCTATGGCAGGTGCTAATCCTCCTAGAAATAGAATCAATGGCATAGTCGCTGCTAGATATGCTCCTCTGGTCCTACCTCAACCCATGAATGCCCTCCCTGCTGGATATTACCTGAAATACATGCCCAAGTTCACTGGAGAAGGAGACATAACTGTGGAAGGGCATCTCACTGCCTTCTCCAGTTATGAAGACAATCTAAATATTGAAAATGAAGATGTCTGGATGAGAGTCTTTGTCCAAAGCCTTGATGGTGAGGTTAGAAAATGGTTTATGGGATTGACCCCTGGATCCATCGCTGGGATTGAGGTTTTTGATGTTGTTTTCTTGATACAATGGGGGGATAAGAAGGAATTTATGTATTATATCACAAATTTTGGGTCCCTAAAGAGAAAAGAGGGAGAATATGTCTCTGACTTCTCCAAAAGATTCAACAAGATGTACAATAAGATCCCTACTGAGATAAAGCCTACAAAAGCCTCTGATAAAATTACCCATGCTAGTGATTTTGACCTTGACTTCTACCTGTTGTTAAGGAGAGAAGAGCTACTTCCTTGGCTCATATGAAATATGCAGCCCTGGAAGTGGAGTCTAACATATTGGAAGCAAACTGACTCAAGAATAAGGCTCATAGAGACATACCGAGGGGAAGATCTAAAGCCTCCACCTCTGGTTCCTCTACTTCCCCCCCTCAAATGGATGAAGTAACCAAGTTACTAAAATCACTTTCAATTAGGATGGAAAGGTTGGAAGTAGAAGGGAAGCAGACATACAAGAATCCTCAGCATGATGGACTCAGAGGAAACTTCTGAAGACCAAACCATGCCCCTCAAATACTCCTGAGAGAACCCAGAAACAAAGATAGGGATGATCAGAAAATCCAAACCCCTCTTCAAAATAACCTTGTTGCTGATGAAGAAGGAGAGGGGGAAGAGCTAGATCCTGAAATTCATTGTCTTGGAGACACCTCCCCATTTCCCCATTTAACTCAATCTGCATAAGAAGAGTCTCTCATGGATGACTAGATAAATGAGCTGAGCAACGGAGAGAAGTCCAGTAAAAGTCCCAATAAATATAACCTCAGGTCAAAGAAAAAATAAGGGAAGTCAGATATCCCTGATCAGCCTTCTAGAGTAGATATGCATGTCAAAGATGCAACAAACAACGACAAAGAAAATAAAACTCAGAATCCCTCACCAATAGCTAAAGACCCCATCCCCGAGCTGAGAAAAATCCTGAAGACCCCTTCCTCCTTCAACTTCGAGCATGAAATTCAAATAATTAGAATCCTTGTCCCCCTCTGAGAACTAGTCAAGCATGAAGATTTCAAGAAATTCCTCTCTAAGCTGTTGTAGTCTGAGCCCTCTCCTCATCCCATAGACTCAGTAAACATCCAAGAAAAAAACCAATAGTCATCTTAAGGCCTATGGTAGAAGATAGAGATGATTCATCCCCTCCCTTCTATACATCCCTGAACATACATGATAAAGTGCTGCATAATTGTCTGATGGACTCAGGGGCATCTCATAATCTCATGCCCAAAACTTTTATGAAGGAACTTGGATTGGAAATAAAAAAGGCCTATCATGATTTATATTCATTTATTTCAAGGAGGGTGCAATGTATTGGGGTCATCAAAGATATGGTTGTGACCTTGTTTCAACTTCCCATGAAAAGTGTGGTCATGGATATCATGGTGGCTGATGTTCCCCCTAAGTTTGGCATGTTATTATCAAGATCTTGGATAAAAATACTTGGAGGAACATTACAGATGGACCTCACATATGCTACCATTCCAGTCTTTGGAGGGGAACATAGGAGGTTGTATAGAGAATCTCAGTTGGCCTATATTATTAGCGATGAATCTAACCCCACCAACCATCCTATATTTGCACTTGACACCGAGATGGGGTCTATTTTATTGCAGTTCACTGACGCTCCCGAACCCCCTTTAAAAATAAAAATAAAAAACCCATGATTTTTCATGAAGTTTCTTTCTCGGCCATATCTATTTGGAAAATTTTCTTTGATGGAGCCTCCTCTAAGGCTGTTGTTGGCGCTAGAGTAGTCTTTGTTTCCCCTGCTTAGGAAACCATATCTCTATCATACAAATTAGAGTTTGAAACCACCAACAATGTGGTAGAGTATGAAGCTCTTGTTTTGGTCCTAAGGGATGCAAAGGACATGGGGATCAAAGAGATATCAATGTTTGGTGATGCTGAGTTGATAGTCCAGTAGATCATAAATATTTATCAGACCAAACACCCTTGGTTCAGAAGTTATAAAAATGAATTATGGGACCTCATTGACAGTTTTTTCCTGGCTTTCAACATTTCATTTGTCCCAAGAGAAGAAAATGTGATGGTTGATTCTCTGGCCATTTCAACAAGCAGTTTCAGAGTCCCTCTGCCACCCAAAATCAGGTATGATGTAGAAGTGAAATATAGACCCTCTATACCTGACAATGTCAAGCATTGGAAATTGTTTGAGGATGATCTTTAAATAAAACTATTTCTGGAAACTATTGAGAAGTTTTCAACATTACACATCGACCAAGATCCTGACTCTGAAATAAATCCACATGCTGATGTTCTTATGAACAAAATTGTTGATCATCATATTGTGCAATTGCCTAGCAATCACATCCCAAAGGGACTAGTCCCTTTGGAAAGACTATTTGACAGAAATGATGTGGCAGTAAAGGGTAAAATCTCAAGTAATGATGCTGATGTGGTTGAGTGAAATATTGACACAGAGCTAGATCCAAAATTTGTCAAATTGTCAAGCAGTCTATCAAAGGAGTAGAGGGCCGAGTATACTGAGCTATTAAAGGAATTTATTGATGTGTTTTCCTGTACCTATGAAGACCTCAGAACATATGACACCGATTTCATTGAGCATAATATTCCATTGAAAGAGGAAGCCAAACCATTTAGGAAAAAATTAAGATAGATAAACCCTATGTTGCTACCTATTATGGAATGGGAGGTGAAGATTATTTTGGATGCTCAGATTATTGTGCCTTTGAGATAATCTGTGTGGGTAGCCAACCTAGTCCTAGTAAGAAATAAGAGTGGAGAAATCAGACTCTATGTCGATTTCATAAATTTGAACATGAGCTCAAAGAAGGACAATTACCCACTGCCAAAGATGGAACACATATTGCAGAGGGTAACTGGTGCATCTAGGATTTACATGATTGATGGATTTTTTGGCTACAATTATATCTCTATCCTACCTGAAGACAAAGAAGAGATAACCTTCACCACTCCTTGGGGAACATTTATGTATGCTAAAATTCCCTTTGGATTAATGAACGTAGGAGCAACCTGTAACACCCCTGTTTCCCCCAATTTGTAATTAATCATAGAATAGGAATTACCATGCTAATGCATGAGGAAAATGTAATGTATTATTGTTTGAGTTGCCAATAACTGACTGTGGGGGTGAATCCTTGAAAGTACTAGCCATGATGTCACTAGAGGAAGAATGTAAAAACCATACAAGAGGGTTCATATATCAAATAACCCCAAATCTTCATGATAAGGATGACAAACCTCCTTCGAATCCCAAGGAAAGGAAAGCAGTGAATGAAGAAAGAATGGTGGTTGAATCACCAACCAACCCCCCATGAATGGAAACATGGGATGTCATCCCGAAGTACTGCAGGGATATGAGGACCTGAGTTTCCTTCTGATAGAAGGAACAGGATAGGTCGGCGAAACCGTCCAAGGTAAGAGGGACACATGGGATAGGGCAGACACGAGACGAGAACAAGAGATCCCAAGGGAGAGGCGCAAAGTTCTCCAGTGGATCATGAACAGAAGGCCACGAGCTTGATGCCAAAGAGCATCTGATAAACCTCGTCGAGGCCACAAATGAGTGAGAAAGCTTCGAGTTACAGAAAAGAGGACCCGAACAGAAACTGAAACAGAGAGAGAACCCTCAAGAAGAGTGAGGGTTCCCTGGTGATATCATGGCTTGGCATGGGGGTGGCCAGAGTGATAATATTGAATTCCTCTGAGCATATGGTTGGGTGGAAGGACTAACACCCACAGTCAGTTGGTTGGCAGCAACCTGTAATAGATAAATGATTTCTTACTCTGTGTAATTTAGCTATAACTGGGCATGAATTTGGTTATACGGTGTATGTTTCAGGAATTGTGCTTGATTTCTGAATGGATATACTGTGTCTCTTTCCTTACTTCTTGGATGTATAATTAGGTTAGTAAGAGATTATATGGATAGGACATGATTGGTACTCAAAAATACTTGTGTCCTAAGGCGGCTTGAGTTAGAGCCATGAGTGGTGAGTTCATCGACCTTAGGCATAGTCTCATGTACACATGCCAACTTTCCTAGTTGTCTAGAGTCCCTTGGAGGGAAAATTTTGTTAAGCTCAGGAGAGGTAGTGTAGTTATGCACAGGATCCCTATGAGGCAAGTAGAGAACGAGACTCACTCAAGTCCTAGACTTGACGAATGAGCGCAAGGGGTGCGCGGAAGACTCTTCCAAGAGTCAAGCCCAGAAGAAAGAGAGAAAAACTCTTAATTCTTTCATAGCTAAGAAAGCTTAGGAGGGACAACACTTTTCGTAAGTGATGGCGAGACCCAATAGTCGAATTGCAGTAGAAGATCAAAGGCTAAGACCTTCGAAGCATCAAAATCTTCCGAGATCGGGAAGAAAGCCAAAGCTTAGGAGGAAGAGCAACAACAACCCTTAGATCAATTGTAGAGTGTGGATCTGGACCATTGAAATCCTACATCTAGGCACATAAGATAGCGTGCAATAGGAGAAGATCTAAATGGATGGTATAGAACTGTTAGATCTGGAGTGGGGACCGACAGTCGTTGGATCCAGAGATAGGCGCACGAAAGAAGTCTTGAAATCACTTCAACCATTGGATCATTGGAGGACAGGTGGCGAACATTCGGAAGCCACTGGGGTTTCAGAACTTAGGCGTATAAGGGTGGTGAAGAATGAGGATTCGCAATCACCAAAATCGTGAGGGTTATTCTAGATCATTGGATCCAGGGAGACACGTGGCAGAGATCTAACCCATTGGCATTTTGGCACCCAGGATACCCAAGGGAGAGTTTCCTTGTCTTCGCACGTCGCAAAATCCCGACTTGCGAAACCTCGAAATGGTATAGCGTGGTTGGAATTTGGTGTTTCAACGTTTCAGCTCTCGGGAAACCTAGGTGTGAGATCTCCTCTCTGCACATATCCTGAAATCTTGACTTACGAGACCCCGAAATGATAATAGAGCGGATGAGATATGGTGTTTCGACGTTTCAACACCCAGGATATCTAAGGGCCAGTCTCTTGTACTCGCTAGTCCCGAAATACCGACTTGCGAAACCCCGAAATGACATAGTGTGTCTAGAGTTTGGATGCCGGTGTTTTGGAACTCAGGATACCCAAGGGTCAGTTCCCTTGTACTCGCCAGTCACGAAGTATCGACTTGCAAAACCTCAAAATGAGCTTAGAAATGAATACGGGCTTAGGAGTTTCGGCTCCCGAGAACCTAAGTGCGAGACCTTTTGTCTGTGCACATCGTGAAACCCCGACTTGCGAAACCCCAAAATAATAATAGTGCAGATAAGTCTTGATGTTTTGGTATTTCAGCACTCGTGATATCTAGAAGCAAGTCCCTGGTACACGCCAGTCCCGAATTCCTGACTTGTGAAATCCCGATACGGCTTAGCGCAAGTAGATTTGGTTGTCAGTGTTTCGACACCCAGAAAACCGAAGGTATGAACCCCTTGTCCTCTTCTACTGTGAAAACCTGGTACACGAAACTCCGAAAGGTGGGATACCAGGTTTTAACCTGAGGCATTGTTAGATGTGACAAACGGTTGGTCCCTTTCGTATTTTGGCACTTTGAGAGACAAGAAAGCAGAGGATCACATGCATCGCGATTTCCCGAATCGTGAAAGCTAGAAACACCTCTCTGGTAAGGCCCGTGGTCATAGCCAATGATCACATGGGTAAGGATAAGGGATGGTAGGGCATGCATCAGGCCCCATAGGAATTCGGGGACTCTGTTCCTCGGTGAAAGGAAGGAAAAAGCCGAAAAATATTAGTTCCCGTAGTGGGTGTGTGTCACAGCCTTTCAACGAGCCATGGACATAGCCTTGATTGGGGAGAAGGATAAATTTGTGGTCATCTATCTGGATGATATAATAGTCTTTTCCAGATATGATAAAGAACATTGTTGTCATCTGAGGAAAGTCTTCTTGAAATGCAGAAGGTATGGTCTTTCCCTAAATCCCAAGAAGTCTTTATTTTCCATGCAGGAAGGAAAATTGTTGGGACACATCGTATCAATTGAGGGGGTCATGATTGATTCAAGTAGGGTGGAAGCCATTCAAACCTTGTCGCTTCCTAGATCTAAGAAGGAAGTCCAGTATTTTCTGGGCAAAATCAATTTTCTGAGAAGGTTTGTTTCAAATTTTTCCGAATTGGTGAAGCATATCACAACTGTGCCCAAGAATGAAAATGAAATGAAGTGGATTAGTGAGTCCAAAGAATCCATCAGCCAAATAAAAAAGGCACTGACTGAAGCACTTGTGCTAGTCAGTCTTGATTATTCCAAGGATTTTCTGATTTTCTCTTTTTCTTCTTTTGATACAGTGGTGGATTTTTTGTTGTAGAAGAACGTAGAGGGGATGGAGCAGCCTATTTCCTTTTTTCAGCAAAGTGCTGAGGGATGTAAAGGTAAAATATGACATCATGGAGAAGCAGGCCTATGCCTTGGTGAAATCTCTCAAAGCCTTTAGATTCTATGTTTTGCATTCGAAGATCATTGCATATGTTCCTTCAGCCTCTGTGAAGGACATTCTCATTCATCTTTACATAGACAGAAGGAGGAGCAAGTGGATTGTTGAAATCCTTGAATTTGATTTGAAAATAAATCCCACCAAGCTAGTTAAAGGCCAAGGTTTAGCCAAGATGTTGGCTGAATCTAATTGCAGAGCTTTGGGGATAAACTTCATCAACACCCGCTCAAAAAATCAGCAAGCTGAGTTCACTGATAAAAATCCTCAGGGAAGCCCTCCGTTGGCAGAATGCACCTGGTACAAAGACATTATATATTTTTTGCAAGAATTAAGGCCCCCTGATTGTATATGAAAGAGCAAGGAAAGAGATTTAAAGCTCAAATATATCAGGTATTTCCTTATTGACCAGGTCTTGTACTGGAAGGACTTGTTAGGTATGATTCTAAGATGTTTAGACCCACATGACGCCCAAAGGACTATATTTGAGCTCCATGATAGCCTATGTGGGGGACATCATTTCTAGAAAACCACAGCTTACAAAATTCTCAGGGATAGGTATTACTGGCCTACTCTATTCACTGATGTCTGTGCGAAAATCATGGCTTGTATTAAATGTCATAAATTCTATGGGAAACAATAGCTCAAGTCTCTGCCATTGAAGCCTATACTAGCTTCAGGACACTTTCAACAATGGGGCCTAGAAATTATTGGGGAAATTCATCCTGCTTCAAGTGGTCAACACAGATGGATTTTAACTGCACCAGATTATTTTACCAAGTTGATAGAAGCTATTCCCACTAGGAGCGCTTCTCACAAAGTGATCATTGGTTTTCTCGAAGATATTATAGCAAGGTTTGGTTTCATGAACACAATTGTTACTGATAATGTTGCTTCCTTTAGGGATGAACCATTGATCAAGTTTTGTGAGAAGTTCAAAATTTCATTAATCCACTCCACCCCTTACTATCCATAATGCAATGGATTAGAAGAATCCTCTAACAAAATCCTGATCAAGATTATCAAAATAATGCTAGAGGATAATAAGAAGGCCTGGGATTCAAAGCTAAAATTTTCTCTATGGGATGACAGAGTGACAACGAAGAGGTCTCTAGGCACATCTCCTTTTCAACTTGTGTATGGAGTTGAGGCCATATTTACTTCTCATCTTGCTCTACCTGTGGAAAAATTATTTCAAGATTATCAAGGAGAACCTGATGATATAATCATAAGAATTCATCAGCTGGTAGAAGTCGAACAGGCTAGAGAGCAAGTGATGGATAGGGTACATGAACATCAACAAAAAATCAAGTAGGCCTTTGATAGGAAGAGAATGTTATCATAGAAACATGTAGGGGGGTGTTTTCCCTATGAAGCGACCCCCTTTGGCAAAAAGAGGGCAAGAAATGGGTCAAAACCCCACTTTTCCTAGGTCTTAGTGATCTAGCGCTTATGGTTTAAGAAGTGCGTGGATATGGGTGGCCAAGATCTACACACCCAGGTCTACGGATAGGGTACAATTCTAGACCNGGGGGGAGGTCTGATATGACGGCATGCAAGTTTCAACGACCAGGATTTAAGCGCCCAGATCGATGGTTGAGGTCTCATTTCGGACCCCCCTCATTATTCTACCTTTAATGGGGGGGGATCCGATATGGGAAGTTTTGTGTGGGCCCCCCTAAAACCCCTTACTGCTTCCTCCTCCCCTTACCTCCTTCACCTCCTGGTGACAAGTGTCCCCCACTCTTCCTCTCATATTTCCTTGTCACATCTCCCACTTCCCTCCTACCTTTCACCACCACACACTTTTCCTCTACTCTCCCAGGTGTCATGTCCCCTTTTCCTTCATCCCTCTTATCTCCCGACACCTGTACCCCTAGGTTCCATGCCACTTCCACCTATGTCCTATCCATTTTCCTGTGGCACTTCTCGTCTGGTGTTACAACCCCCATGTCTTTTTCACCTGGTGATTCCACCTCAGCACCCCTCATCTTACCTTCACATTGTTGGCACCATTGGCCTTCCTTTCAAATCCTCCTCCACGTTCGCAGGTCAATCCCCCTCGTAGAAGTCCAACGAGCAACAGTGGCCAAGGAAAGGATGCCATGTTGTCCAAGAGAAGAGTTGACCGGGCCTTACCTAATCCTGAGAAAGCAGTTATTAAGGTGGTTCATGGTGGTTGAACGTCATCTCCTTCCATAAATAAAAGGTCAGAAAGAGAGAAAGCACAGAAGGTCACTGTCAGTCTAGCCTGACAAAGATTGCGTCTGACAATCGACTGCATTGGATGTCTGACTGACGTCTGCATGCATAGCCTGATAGGGAAACTCACCTATACGAAGCATTGAACTCATGATATGATAATGCCTTCAGCGGTTGAGCCAACTCCAAGTATTTAGAGACATTTTTGCCATTTTTGTTGGGGTCGATGGTTGAGCTAGGATCCTGTATTGTATAGTTTTGATGAATCACTGGTTCACCTAGTTATGCATTTGTATTTGAGACTTCCTGTTTAATGAAAGTCATCTTCTTTCCATCTCTGTAAACACTGTATTAAGACACTCAGAATTGAAGGATCCAGTTGAGGGTATGATGTTGTAGGATGATGTATGTTGGATCACTGCAACATTTTCACCAATTTTAATCATTTTTCCTATGTTACACTCTCCCTCTTACGCTGAATAGCCTGGAATTGGAGGATCCGGTCAGGCTGTTATAGTAGCATTATGATGCTCGAAATTGGAGGATCCAGTTGAGTTGTTACAACAACTATTGTGACTGTGCTAGTTAAGTGCATTTGAACATCCTATTTTTCTTATACAAGTCACGGAAAGGCCTGATGCCCATGAAATCCTTGTTCATTATCCTCACCAAGTCTTCCCTCTACTCATTTTTAAAATCCAGCTTCCTGATTGAAGTTAGATCTGGACCTCACCTACTCGTGCATGCCTAGTCTAGTTTTCTGAGTTAAAATGATATTCTCTTGGGTCTGCATCCATTTGAACACCATAATTCAATTATTGTGACATATAAAGCTGATGGGTATCAGGCTTACTCCTACCGCAATCCAAGAGTGAGTTCTGGTGCCAACATTTCTGGCCTCGTTGTCGGGGATGAAGTTGAATATTTACCCCGGGATTGAACGACATTGAGCCTCTGATTCTGAGGGTGCATCAAGCATCAGAGCCCTCCAACATTTCTACTGTGCACTTGGAGAATCCACTCTGGCAACTTCATTGATGCGAACCCATAGACAACTCCACTGTTTCAACAATGGCTTCTAGAGGCAGACATACAAGGTGTACTCCACAACTGCCTTTAGCGACACCTGAAGCCGACCCAGAGAAGATTATCAGAAAGGGAAAGGCCTTTGGAGGAGGTACTTCTACTGCTCAGCTAGGTATTTTTGATGATTTTCATTGTCCTATGGGAACTCCAACCCCTGCATCTCATTCTATTTTATTTCCTTTTCTTGAAGTTTTCCGAAGTCTAAAATTTGGGAGTGTTCCTACTGAGTTTTCTCCCCCTAGTCTTGGATTGGAGGGAGAAAGCCTTGTCACTCCCCTTTCTCTTGAGGTTGTACCCTGGTTTATACCTAGCACTTCAAAATATTTTCCTACCCCAGGTTTTACCACCTCTCCTCCTATTACTACTGCTATTGAAGAAAGGGAAACTTCTATCCCTTTAAGCCCTGAAGCTCGTTCTCCAAATTCCCTGCAGTTTCCCTTTCCTCTTATAAGCCTAGTTCCATTTTCTCCTGGTCGAACCTATTCTCCTCCACCTCTTATCCCTATGGTAGGTGATAATCCCCCTGTAAACAAAATGGATGCCATAGTGGCTGCCAGGTATGCCCCCTTAATGCTACCCCGACCCATGAATCCTCTCCCTGCTGGAGATTACTTGAAGTATATGCCTAAATTCACTGGAGAGGAGGAAATAACTACTGAAGAGCACCTTTCTACTTTCTACAGTTATGCAAGAAACCTAAACATTGAAAATGAAGATGTCTGGATAAGAGTCTTCATCCAGAGCCTTGATGGTGAGGTTAGGAAATGGTTTAGGGGACTGACCCCTGGATCTATTGCTTGGATTGAAGCTTTAGATAATGCCTTCTTGAGATAGTGGGGAGATAAAAAATATTTCATGTATTACATGACAAAGTTTGGGTCCTTGAAGAAAAAGGAAAGAGAGTCTGTCTCTGACTTCTCCAAAAGATTCAATAAAATGTACAATAAGATCCCTGCTGAGATCAAGCCCACAGAAGCCTCTACTAAAATCTCTTATGCTAATGCATTTGACCCTGACTTCTGCCTCCTATTGAGAGAGAGAAGAGCTACTTCCCTAGCTAAAATGAAACATGAGGCCGTAGAAGTAGAATATAATGTGTTGGCAGTTAACAGGCTCAAAAATAAGGCTGTTACAGACAGAAGAAAGGGAAGATCAGAGGCCTCAACCTATGGTTCCTTTGTGCCTCACCCTCAAGCGGATGAATTGACCAAGATGGTGAAATCTCTTTCTGTAGAGATGGAGAAGATGAAAATTGAGGGAATAAGACATACATAACTCCCCAAAACATTGATAACAAAGGCAACTTCAGGAGGTCGAATAACAATGTTCCTCAAATTCTTCCAAGAGAGCCCAGGAATAGAGACAGAGACGATCAGAAAATCCAGACTCCTCTTCACAACAACCTGTTTGCTGGTGAGGAAGGAGAGGAAATAGATGAGCTTGATCCTAAGATCTGTTATTTTGGATACACCCCCCCTTTTCCTCATTTGACTCAATCAACATACAAGGAGTCACTCATGAAAAATCAGCTCAATGAGCTGAGCAAGGGAGACAAGGCTAGCAATAGCCAAAATAGATACAACCTTAGATCCAAGAAGAAGATGGGAATGCCTGATGTTCCTAAGCAACCTATCAGAGCAGAGAAGACTGCCAAAGATAGAGAGGAGAAGACTGCCAAATATATGGCAGACAACAACAAAGCTAAGAAGACATAGACCCCTCCTCCAGTGGTCAAAGTCCCTGTTCCTGAAGTAAAAGAAATCCCAAAGCCCCCCTCCTCTTTTAATTTTGAGCATGAAATTCAGAAAATTAGAATCCATGTACCCCTCTCTGAACTGGTCAAACATGAAAATTTCAAAAAGATCCTCTCCAAGCTTTTGCAGTCTAAACCCTCATACCGTCCCATAGACTCAATCAACTTGCAAGATGAAAAGCCTGCAGTAATCCTAGGTGCTATGGTAGAAGACAGAGATGATTCATCCCCTCCCTTCTATGCATACTTGAACATGCATGAAAAGGTGTTGCATAACTATTTGATGGATTCAGGGGCCTCCCATAATCTCATGCCTAAAAATGTCATGGAATAACTTGGGCTGGAGGTCACAAAAGATTACCATGACTTGTATTCTTTTGATTCTAGAAAAGTCCAATGTCTAGGAGTCATCAAAGATATGGTAGTGACTTTGTTCCAGCTGCCCATGAAGAGTGTGGTCATGGACATTGTAGTGGCTGATGTTCCCCCCAAGTTTGACATGTTTTTGTCAAGATCTTGGATAAAAATACTTAGGGGAACCCTACAAATGGACCTCACCTATGCTACTATTCCAGTGTTTGGGGGTGAACATAGAAGGTTGTACAGAGAAGCCCAATTAGCTTATATCATCAATGATGAAAACAACCCCACCAACCATCCTATATTTTCCCTTAACACCAAATTGGGGTCCAGTTTACTACAGCTCATTGATGCTCCCGAGCCTCCTCTAAAACTCAGAAGGAATCCCACTGCCTCTCATGGTTTTTTCCCCACCACCTTTTCTTAGAAAATGTTTTTCGATGGAGCCTCCACCAAGGAAGGTGCAACTACTGGAATGGTGTTTATCTCACCGGTCCAAGAGATCATAGCTCTGTCTTGCAAATTAGAATTTTGAGATTACCAATAATGTGGCAGAGTATGAAGCTCTTGTGTTGGGTTTGAGGGTTGCAAAGGACATGGGAATCAAAGAAGTGTCTATGTTTGGAGATGCCAAGTTGGTTGTAAAGCAAGTCAAAAATATTTACCAAGCTAAACATCCAAGGCTGAGATCTTATAGGAATGAAGTGTGGGATTTGATAGATAGTTTCTTCTTGGCTTTTAGAATTTCATTCATTCCTAGAGAAGAGAATACAATGGTCGATTCCTTAGCTGCTTCAGCAAGCAATTTCAAAGTTCCCCTGCCACCCAAGCTCAGGTATGATATAGAAGTGAAATACAAACCCTCTATAACAGACAATGTCAAGCATTGAAAGGTATTCGAGGATGATATTGAAATAGAGAGGTTCCTGGAAACTATTGATGAATTTTCTGTAGTACATATAGACCAGAACCATGAACTTTAAAGTAGCTCACATACTGATGTATTTTTAAAGAAAATTTCTAATCACAATATTGTGCAGCTACCCAACAATCACATTCCAAAGGGACTAGTCCCTTTAGAGAGGATTTTTTACAATAATGATGTACCAGTGAAAGTTAAAGGTCCGATTGATGAGACTGACATATACAAATGCAATATTGACACATAGAAAAAGCCAAAGTTCATCAAATTGTCAAGTAGCCTGACAAGATAACAAAGGGCCAAATATGTTGAGATTTTAAAGAAGTTTGCTGATGTGTTCGCCTGGACATACGAAGATCTCAGAACATATGACACAACTGTCATTGAGCATAAGATCCCATTGAAGGAAGAGGTCAAACCATTTAGGCAGAAGATAAGACAAATAAATCCTATGTTGCTGCCTATCATGGAGAAAGAGGTAAAGAAGTTGCTGGATGCCCAGATCATTGTGCCTTTGAGGTATTCAGAGTGGGTGGCCAAATTGGTCCTAGTGAGGAAGAAGAGTGGGGAAATCAGACTTTGTGTTGATTTCAGAAACCTGAATAGAAGCTCAAAGAAGGACAATTACCCCTTGCCCAAGATGGAACATATATTGCAAAGGGTAACAGGAGCATCCATGATTTCCATGATTGATGGTTCTCTAGCTACAATCAGATTTATGTCCTATTGGAGGACAGAGAAAAGACAACATTCACTACTCCTTGGAGTACATTCATGTATGCCAAAATGCCTTTTGGTTTGATGAATGCAGGGGAAACCTTTTAGCGAGCCATGGATATCACTTTCATTGGAGAAATTGACAAGTTCGTGGTCATCTATCTGGATGACATCATAGTCTTCTCCAAGTCTGACAGAGAGCACTGTGAACGTTTAAAAAGGGTTTTCCTGAAGTGCAAGAAGTTTGGCCTCTCCTTAAATCCCAAGAAGTCTTTGTTTGCCATGAAGGAGAGAAATTTGTTGCACCACATAGTATCAGCTGAAGGGGTCATGATTGATCCTAGTAGAGTCAAAGAAATCCAAACCTTGTCACTCCCAAGATCAAGAAAAGAGGTCTAGGCTTTCTTGGGAAAAATTAATTTTCTGAGGAGGTTTGTTTCCAACTTTACTGAGATGGTAAAACTTATAATAGTCATGTTGAGAAAAGGAAATAAAGTTAAATGGACTATTGAGTCTCAAAATTTCTTTGATAAGATAAAGAAAGCCTTGAATGAAGCTCCTGTTCTTATCAGTCTCTATTACTCAAAGGATTTCCTTATTTTCTCTTTTGCTTCATTAGATACTATTGCAACTATATTATTACAAATACTGAGGGTTTGGAGCAACCCATTTATTTCTTCAGTTGGGAATTGAGAGATGCAGAGATCAAATATGACATTATAGAGAAGTAGGTTTATGCCTTGGTGAAATCTCTCAAAGCTTTCAGAGTCTATGTCTTGCATTCAAAAATCATTGCATATGTCCCTTCAACTGCTGTGAAGGAGATTCTCGTTTATCCAGACATAGATGGAAGGAGGAGTAGATGGATCGCCAAGATCCTTGAATTTTACCTGGAGATAAAGACCACCAAATTGATCAAAGGTCAAGGCTTGGCCAATTTGTTGGTTGAACCTAATTGCAGAGCTTTGGGGGTAAAATTTTCCAAAAAATTATCAGACGATCAGTAGGCTGAACTGTCTGATACAAATGTTTGGGAAGACCCCCCATTAACAGAATGTCCTTGGTACAAGGATGTCATATATTTTCTACAAGAGTTGTGACCCCCTGATGGCTTGCAGAGGAACAAGGCAAGAGCTCTGAAGCTCAAAGAAACTAGATACTGCCTTGCTAATCAAATTTTATATTGGAAAGACCCACTGGGGGTGCTTTTGATATGTGTGGACCCACAGGAGGCCCAAAGGGTTATGTTGGATTTTCATGATAGCCTATGTGGAGGGCATCACTTCTAGAAAAAAACAACATACAAAATTCTTAGGTTGGGTATTTCTGACCCACTTTATTCACTGATGTCTACAAAAATATCATAGCCTGCATCAAGTGCCAAAAATTCTCAGGAAAACAACAGCTCAAATCCTTTCCACTAAAGCCTGTAGTAGCTTCAGGACCCTTTAAACAATGGGGGTTGGACTTCATTAGGGAAATTCATCCTGCTTCAAGTGGTCAACATAGGTGGATCCTAAATGCCACATATTACTTTACTAAGTGGATCAAAGCTATCCCCACCAGAAGTGCTTCTCATAAAGTAATCATTGGATTCCTAGAGGAAATCATCACAAGATTTGGCTGCCCAAGCAAGATTGTCTATGATAATGCAACATCTTTCAAGGTCGAACCATTGATCCGATTCTGTGACCAATTGGGGGTCAAATTAATTTACTCTACCCCATACTATCCCCAGGGAAATGGTTTAGCAGAGTCCTCTAACAAGAGCATAATAAGGATCATCAAAAGATTGCTAGAGGACAACAAGAAATCCTGGGATTAAAAGCTAAAATTCGCTCTGTGGGCTGATCAAGTGACACTGAAGAGGTCCCTGTTGACCCAAAAATATTCTCTGGGCTCAACATGGTGTTTTACACAGTTACTTCTCCATAAAATCCCCTTGGTGCTATGGTTCCAGTCAAAGACAGTGGCGGGGGTCATAGT
>JASDQU010030359.1:0-10111 GCA_032191745.1 Picea mariana | reverse complement strand
TTCCCTGTTTCCCAAAATTTTGAGAGTGCCCTTTCTAAAAACGCATACCATACCAGAAGCATTTTCTGTACCCGTGTTCCATGCAACTTAGTGCATAGATGGCAATTATTATATAACGTTTATAAATTTGTCTGAAAGGATTAGCACAATCCTCATGGAACTGGCAGGAGCAAAACCAGAGATACTCCCGAGTCCCAACACACTCCAGCACATTCTAGATGAATTGCAATTGAACATTGATGGTAAAACTTGGTTGTCTAATGTGTTAGATTTGTAGCTCGGAAGGTGTCTCAGCTGTGCCTGTGAGTCCTAGGCCAACTGATGGACACCTTAATCAGCCCAGATCAGTCTCATTATCTAACCTATATCAGACTTAGGCAAATCAGCAAAATTTCGGCTTTTGAGTGGATTTTGGGGCCCAAGCCTAGTGGGGCGCACTTCATGAGCTGGTTAGTGGAGTGTCGAGCCCAGCCAAGGGGGGCGCACCTCCTTGAGGCCTTGGAGGCTGAATTGGCACACAATTCAAAGCAAGGAAGGTGGCTGCTAGGGAGATAAAAGAGGCTGAGGGTGAGAGGACACTCACATTTCTCATTTGTGAGGTTGAGCAAGAGGGGCACTTGGCTGGGGGCATTGTTGGCTGAGGCAAATTCTGCAAGAGAAGAGCAGGTTCAGCAGCAATCAAAGCAACAGAAGACAGGTCGTACCCAACAGAGGAAGAAAGCCGTAAAGGCTGTACGGCAAACCAGAGAAGAGGCTGAACTGTCCCAGGCCATACAAGCCATTTCTCAGACCGTTCTGGGCCAAATTAAGCAGGCCGTACAACTTATGTGGTTGGGCCGTAAAGCTACCAGAAGAAGACGATTCTGTAAGAAAATTTTCTGGTGTGTTTTTGCTGCTGTAAAACACTTTCTCAAGAGCCAATAAAGCCCCCTCTTTGCTGGTTTTCCCCCCAGCTAGGGTTTCCAGGGTATGCAATGAAGGTTAACTTGCTCTTTATATCAGCTCTAGAGGATATGGGGTATGCAATGATGTTCGAGGATGGTCATGTGCTCATACGGGCAAAGGGAGCGGCCTTGGATGCAACAGTGAGGCTTGGCATCAGGCAAGGTATGATGTACAGGGTGTTGGGACAGCCTGTAGGTGGGTTTAGGGAGATCTTGAACCAAAGATCAGTGTCAGTGGCAGAGTCTTGCGGACAAGAGGCTTCATCCAAGGCTGTCAAATCTATCAGCTGGTATGACCTGACATTGATGGAGGAGCCGAGCAGGATGTCAAATCAAAGTGCAACAGAGGTAGTTGGGAGGTCTTCCAGTTCAGAGGGAGCGACTACAGCAGCAGCAAGTTTGATGGGATCAGAGATTTATCTGGGTGGAGACACCTCCCTCGCTAAGAGGGAATGTTAGATTTTTAGCTCGGTAGGTGTCTCAGTTGTACCTGTGTGTCCTAGGCCAGCTGATGGACACCTTAATTAGCCCAGATCAGCCTTATTATCTCAGCCTAAATCAAACTTAGGCAAATCAGCAAAATTTCTTCTTTTGAGTGGATAGTGGGGCCCGAGCCTAGTGGGACGCACTTCATGAGCTGGTTAGTGGAGTGTGGGGCGCACCTCCTCAAGGCCTTGGAGGCTGAATTGGCACACAATTCAAAGCAAGGAAGGTAGCTGCTAGGGAGATAAAAGGAGGTTGAGGGTGAAAGGACACTCACATTTCTCCTTTGTGAGGTTGAGCAAGTGAGAACAAGAGGGGTGCTTGGCTGAGTGTGAGGGCAGTATTGGAGCTTTGGCTGAAGCAAATTCTGCAGGAGAATACCAGGTTCAGCAGCAAGCAAAGCAGTAGAAGACAGGCCATACCCAGCAGAGGAAGGAGGTCATTCGGCGCACCAACGAAGAGGACGTACAGGCCATTTCTGAGACTGTTCTGGGCCAATTTGAGCAGGCCGTACAGATCTTTCTCTTGGCTGAGCAGAGGCCGAATTTGCTGGGCTAATTTAGCTGCACCGTACAGCTTATGTGGCTGGGCCGTACAGCTACCAGAAGAAAACAATTCTGTAAGAAAATTTTCTAGTGTGTTTTTGCTGCTGTAAAACACTTTCTCTAGAGCCAATAAAACCCCCTCTTAGCTGGTTTTCCCCACACTGGGGTTTCCATGGTACTTATGGTGTCTATGTGTTTTTTATGCTCGGTTTACTATATGTTTCCTCTGTCTAATTTCTGATTTATAACTCAGCAGTAAATTAATTGCATAATTTCCAGGTTTATATCAGCTAGGAAATTTCTGGGTTAACATAAACTATTGGCATTAGTTTCTAGGCTGAGTTATCAGATTTCAACATAATGTGTTCTCCTATCAGATACAAAAGGATAACAGGTATAAATCTTTACTATTGAACCACTAAAAAAATGGGCAACTATTTTACAGTCAAGTGGGGTAAAATAGATTCTTGCAATCATTCTCCATGCAAGAGACTAGCCTATTGCAATAAAGTATCTAAAAAGAGGATAAATTAACCAATTTGTTATTACTACTCAGATGATACCCTTATTTAAAAAGGGGAGAGGTTAACCAATTTCTTATCATTTCTCAAATGATGCCACCTGTCCTTAGTCCTCAAAATGATATTTCTGTAGACAGTTGTCAATGRAATTCACTTGCAATATTCCCAATATTCTAAACAAGAAAATTAAAATGGAAAAAGCAGGAGATTGATGGGGTATTTACAATGCCARAATCTTTTGTATTGAAGGGCACAAAGACCACTTAAAGGCATCCTAAGATTTGTAACTTGATTATTCATTACCCCTATCAGACACTATTGCCTATTGCCACTCTGATACACCCTGTTAAGAATCAGATTAGGCTGCCTGGATTGACTACTCACAACTTGAGCCACTGTGGTGCAAGTCAACTTGTTGGCCTCGGCCATAATTCATTCCTTGGCTCCTGCGATCAGAAATAGATGGCCAAGTCCATTTTGGATTCCATTAGCACTTCATTATTGGGATTTGTTTTTTTCAATGTATAAACAATTCTGAAATTATTAAGCTTCATATTCAATATCTAGTTGTCCATCAATATTTTGACGACACCTACAGAACAAAAGAGGCTACATGTTCATAATAATAATAATAATCTATTTTTAAGGTTATGGTCAAGCTAGACACTAAATTGGTGTATGAGACGCCCTTGTTTGTGGGACGTGCAGTGATTTGACTGCTAAAGTCTACGGAGATATACATACCCTACCCCCTCTGGATTTGAACTTGTGACCTAGTTTTAGTAAGTAAAATGATTGTCTCGGTCACAGATTTGTACCATGAAGCACAAAAGCATCAAGGGAAATAGTGTTCCACTCCAAAAACATGGACAGCATGGCCAGTATGGATAATTATCAAAACACGCTCTGGCATTTCACAACTTGCACATAAAGGGTTTTTTAGACTATTGAAAATTTAAATGTTTCAGAGAACGTGTAAAATATTTAACAGATATAAAATCTTATATCTACTATAATGGCAAAAACCAATAAAAGGAATACAAAAAAAAAATCATAGCAACCTTCCTTTTCTGAATCTGATGTGCTTCCATCCTATTTAGTAGGTTCCCGAGAAAAAATCTACTAGTGGATAATTTCTCATTCACTGTATTCCTAGAGCTTTCTATCAAGAAGCTGAAAGATTTATAGTGAGTAACATGAAAGGATGAGTGCAGGCCAACCTGAACCTTGGGAGGGCCTACACAACCAAGGGGGATCTTGTCAAGAATCCTGCTTGAAGCGCTTTTCAGTCTCCTAGCACAGAGCAATGTGCTGCTACACCAAGACATCGGAACTCCACATTCCAGAGCAACAGCGTAATATGCAACTGACTGCCATTGGTGAGAATCAACACAGCTTTGCACTTATGCTGATCACTCAAACTACCTCTGAGACCAATGTAGCTAACCAACTATAAAAGCATTTTGTTTTGCTAAATTAGTTTATTTTATGACTTAATAATGCTTTGCTTGAACTGATTCTAGAGGTTCTTTAATGATTTAACTAAGCTGTGCTATCTGGTTCAATTACAGAAAATCATGTAAATGAAAATCTTGGGGATCAACTTATAAAGACACAAAATACCATATGACAAAAAAGTTAATATTCCATTAACTGAAAAAAATGTAAATGCTATACAACATTGTACAACAGGACAACATGCTGCCTCGTAGCCTCTTGCTTACATAGCAATGTTTTACGGTCTTGCTCACATAGCAATGTTTTACTGCCTCTTGCTCACATAGCAACACTTACATCCTCTGGCTCACAACTCTGCTTACAGCTCCAATGGCTCACACATTTTCTCACAAGCTTATTGTCTTCGTAGACAACACACACAGGCTCTAATCTATGGAAAATCAATGCAACATACTAAACAACTATCCAAGTGATCAACCACCCTCAACCAGGGCGTGTGCCCTTACATTTATAGCCTTGATTTTATTACTGAATAACAACCTATTTGACTTAATCAACTTTGATCTAACATAGGTTGTGCTAAGGATGGGAGAAACTCTCTCTGAATAATGTACTCTGCTGGATTATCAAGTTTGACTCGGACTGCTTCCTCAACCTGTTGTGCCTCATCAGCAACCTGTTGCCAAATAAGCAATCCACCCTGTCTACATCATCTCCATACTTTTGTGTTTTTCCAACAATTGGCATGAAATTATACTCCAGAGTCCAAATTTTTTTTATTATTCTCAGCATTATCTAGGAGATGCTTTTGCACTCCCACATTGTACCCACACTTGTTGTATTCTTCAGTCCCATTGACCTACTTTTGTGGTCATTCGTTGGACATTAATAAAATTATCTTATCTTATCCTATCTTAAATCTCCCATTTTGTGCCAAACACTTTC
The DNA here is from genome assembly GCA_032191745.1 of Picea mariana. NCBI lineage: Eukaryota > Viridiplantae > Streptophyta > Pinopsida > Pinales > Pinaceae > Picea > Picea mariana. Next base: position 5,215 of record JASDQU010030359.1, on the reverse strand, counting down.
GTAAAAATGTCTGCAATCTGCTTTGAGATCTTACAGAACTGCTGCTTGATCTGCTCCTCTTCATGCAGCTACCTCTAATAGTGAAAATGAATGTGATATACTATGCTATTCTTGGATTAACCAATTGTTTGACGAATTGTATAGGATTCCATGAAGGGCAAAAATTGCACAGGTTATTAAGGTGGCAGAACTTTTCCCAAGGTTTTGTGGACAATGATATAAATGAGGATCTAATAGTTGAGGTTTCAAAGGAGCTTGTTACAACTTATATTGTATGAGGTTCCATCCTGTGATTTTCATCACATTGATGGAAATTTGTTGCTGGTACTCTTGGAGCATTGGACTGACTTGAGGGATACATCTTCATGGAGCCCCTTCTCTTCATTGCATTTGATCACTTGATGGAGATCTTTGGTTGGGGGAGTCTCACTTCTCCTCGATTGGATAGTGATTGTGTTTGCTGCTTGGTGGTCTTCTCGCATGTGCTTTCCTTGTTAATCACCCCTTGGTTGCACCTTTGATGGATGTGGAGTATATAATCTCATTATGGTGGTTTGGTATATATGTTTATCTTGGATGTGGATGATGGTTCTGGCCCCCCTAAGGGGTTGGATGATGATGGTTAGAAGATATATGTTTCATGATTGTTGAAGTTTCCTAGTGACCTTTGCATGATGACATGGTATTATTTGTTGTCACGAGGAGTGTTCTACATGGTCCTTATATGTTGAATGTGTGATGGGGGGAGACACTTAATGGTTGGATGGGTTAGCCTTTTTATTATGTCCGTTTCTCTTATGATGTTGCCATGGTGGGATGATCCATGTTGCCTTTATTGGATCTTCCTAGGTGATTTAACTTTATAATGTCACATTTGCTAGACATCACCTAGGGGGAAGGTGTTTCATGATTTTTTATTTTTTTTTAACCAAAACAGAAATTTATATTCATTCAAAAGATGGCTGCGTCGAAGCTAGCAGCGATTACATTCAGCAAAGTTCAAGGATTGCACTGAAACTATACATATTTCTGGCATAACTACTATATATGTTAATGCCTTCTCCAAACAGGTCTTCTAGGTGTTTCTACTGTTGACTTGCTTGACAAATTGACACAAAATACTTACAACTCGAAAGAACATTCAAGAGTGAACACTGCCTTGTGCTTCCTGCCCCCTGCTGAATGAAGGGAGCTTGGTTATTCAATCTCCATACAATCACGATTCTGATAAACCGTTTCATCCTCCACCAATTCTTCTTATAATGAGTTCCCAGTACCATGGTTATTGGAAGAAAGAGAGAGAGAGAGAGAGAGGGTCCAAATGCTAAGAGAGAACCAGAGAACGAAGTATGTTACACTGAACTTCCAGAGAATCAATCCATTGCTTCTGAAAAGAGAGAACAATCATAATGTTTGCATTGTGTGTGACATTGGCCTGCTCTAACTCAATAATTTTGGAGGAGATTAGCATTAGAGCACTACCGATGGCCTGATTGATTTATTCATACCTACAGACAACCCTTCAAACTTCTTTCAAATTTGGATTATCCATGACTGTTTTAACTTTTGATATGCCTTTCACAAGGAAACTGAAGGGGAAAATACCAGGCTAGGCAAACCCCAAACAGAAATTTATATTTCCAACCTATTGAAAAATGGAAAAGACCAAAAGAATTCTGTTCTGGCTATTCCAAACTGGATCACAAAAAACACCAAAAGCAACAAGCACGAAAGAGAGCGAAGGAGAGGCTAGGTCTTGCCTGGCTAAAGCACAAGAAATTACCCACACTGAAGACCCAATGCGACCTGATGCCACCTCCCACGAACACCTCTGCACAGACCCACCGAGAGGCTCGTTGTTTCCACACCAGAGTGCCCAAATTGCCACTGAATCATTACCAAGCTCACTCCCAAATATCCAATTCCACAAATTATGGGCCAAATCAACCAGAGAATAACCCTAGGTGAGCTCCATGGTTGGCATTGTCCCATATTTCAAGCGGGGACTCATTCTTACACATTGAATTATAGGGAACGAAGTTTGTTGGACCAAATGTGAGAGTTGTGAAGGCCACACACAGTATTTCCCAAATCACTTCAATTGTTGATTAGAAGTGTGTGCATATTGAAAAGGGAGCTATTAAATGTAGTCGTGGGATTGAGAAATGGCTAAAAACCCAATTTTGTATCAAAACACCAGAGCCTAAGGAGGAGGCCACCTTTGCCCAATGGTCTGCTTCTCCAATAAAACAAGACCTAATCAAATTAGAGAAGGGTTCGTTTGATTCTATAAATAATTGAGTTCAGTGTGTTCCCCCCCGGGTTAGCTAGATCGATCATTGCTTTGATAACCAGCATAGAGTCCCCAAGCACTATCATGGTTCTAAAACCTTTTTCCTTTGCGATGGAGAGACCACACCACAACAAGTAAGCGTCAACAAGATTGTTTGAGACATTTCCAAGCCCTCATGCATAGTAGACAACCTCGTTTCCTCCGGGATCCTGGAGACTCCCCTCCGCACCTACCACCCCTAAAGGTATTTCATGATGTTAGTACCCTCATTGATATGCTATTTCCTAAGGTTGAGTTAGAGAAGGGATATTACATTATGATTTGATGGCGATCTAACCTTTTCCTAAGGTTAGATGATGATTTTGATTTAATAATCCCTTGGTGGTGGTACACTTTAGGTTGGACCTTATGTTTTGTTGTTATCACGGAGGGTTTTGCTAAGGAGAACATCTTTTATTTACATGGTACAACACTTTATTAAAGTGTACCCCTCATTGGCACACATGTTCATGGTGATTTAATTTGTTGATGACTAAATGGGAGGAGGACCATGGTTGCATTTGAGCATTAACCTTTGTGCACACATGTTGAGGTTGATTTAACTGTTCAATAATTAAATTAATATAATTTATCCGAATTAAGGTTAATAGCTTGGGCACCCTATTTTATATGCTTCCTTTTCACACTTGGAGTGGCTATTTAGACTTAGATGAAGCTTTCTAGTGGTGCGCCCCCTTCTTGGGCACAATTTTCAGGGCATGTAATATTTTATTAGCACACTTCTTTATGACACACTCTCTTGGGTTGGTTGGACACCTTTATGACATGGCATATGAAGGAGTATTCCATTGATAAGTTCTAACCACCTTGGCACATTCACCTAGGACGCTCTTCACTTGGAATATTTTATATTTTGTTGGGTGGTTGAGGTCGTTACATGGCACAATTTTCTAGGGCACACCTCTTTTAGGTGCTCTCTCATCTTTATTGAATGGATATTTCAGCTACACTTGGCATATTTTAGCCATCACTGTTGAATTTTGTGAACCTAGCACCAAGCGGTTATTCCGAATAAAACAAATTTATTGAATAAAAGCACAGCTAAGTTACTCAATGATAATAATCAGCAGAAGCAATTAAAACAACAGAAATCAAACACACAATGCACACGAGATATCTGGGTAAACACCCCTAGAAAAACCCTTGCTAGAAAACCAATTCCGAGTTTGATTTTATTGCTAAAAATCCCGGGCTCCCGTCCTGGGTTAATGGCCCATCAGAGGAATACAATGCTGCAACATATAGCCTAGCCCGCTTGGCTGCTATCTCTCTTGCTTCCATTCACACTTCCTCAACCCTACCCACTCAGACACAAGTACATGAGCATGACTCCCTCTTGCTCCTATGCACTCATTGTGTGCCTCTCACTCTCCTTAAATCTGCTTTTATAATCTCCTAATGACTAAAACCCTATCTCCAAAGTGATCAACGATCAAGATCTGATCTTGATCTCTTGAGATCAATGGTTGTGACTTAATCTCTCGTTGAGATGACTTAAATCACTTAAGTCGCTCAACTTTATAAAAAGTCACTTTAGTCATTAAAAAAAAGCCACTTAAACAATAAAGTTGATATCTAGAGAGTGTTGCTCGAACACCTCCGCATGCTAGGCACCCCCAATATAGAAGTACCTATCCCAGCTACCCCAAAAGCTAACAATCACTAGAGAGCACCCTCGTCTCTTTGACTTGACTAAGTATATATTATTTTATTTGGGGTGGTCATTGTTAGAATATAGAAGATGGTGTGCTCGTTTTACCATTGACGATACCTTCGTCACCCAACCATAGGCCGAAGCCTCCCTCCGAGCACCTTAACCTTGACTGAGAATTCCTCCGGAAGCAAACCCTAGGCTAGATAGCCAAACAAAGGGCAGCGCATCTCTCCCCAAGGACAGCGCAACACAAAAGATTAATCAGATAGTCCCAAACCCTAGCCAAGAGATATCCAAGCCAGCGCACCACTTTCCAGCTCTCCCAAAAACTCGCGCACCAAACTGCTGCTGCCTGCAACTGCCTGCGCAGATTTAGCTCTCACTGCAACTGCTGTGATGTAAAAAATGAGAACTGGCGCCCTGTATTTATACTGGATCTGCCAGTTTTGTTGGGGCCGACTTCTCCTTCTGGGTATGTGTCTATTCAATATATTATTATTGTTTCTGACCGACTTCTTCTCTTGGAGGCTAATAACCTAATATAAATCATCCTCTTGAGCCGACAAGGCTTCTAGGGTTATTAGCCAACTCATTAGGGTTTCCCTTACTTCCCGGAGTCTTCTATTCTCGTCAGGTTCACACGTGGAGGTAAATACCTCCGCAGCTACCATAATATTAACACTCCCTCCTAGCTAGAGAGGTATTTACAGGTAATGGACTTGAGCACAAAACATACCATTTACCCGGTAGCAACAATATAGTCATCTAGACTATTTCATGACTAAATCATGAGCATCACCATCACCATCAGCTACATCAATTCTCGAAACCATACTTCATCTGAGTAATTAAATATGATGCTGGATAAGTCACTCTCACCATAGAGTGATACAAGAGGAGTAAAAGCTCTGAACTGTTTTCCGTCTGGAAAATCTCTGTTCATCATTCATCTGAATGATCATCATCTCCAATAATCTGTTGATAGTCTTCAAGGCAATTAGAACAAGAATAGAACACAACTGTGTCTATTCATAGTAGTACATAACTACAATCCAGTAGTTAACTACCACATCAAGTAACACACAAGTACTTGATCAGCAATGTATCGTTGTGAACAGTGAAACATATTCACCACAGTAGTCCTCATCTACTGTCATGTAGTCTTCATAACAAACATCTGAGAGCATCCTGCATAGAAACAATGTTAT
>JASDQU010030357.1:0-10722 GCA_032191745.1 Picea mariana | reverse complement strand
AGATGAGATTTACGTTAAGTTCTAGGAGTAGATTTTAATTAGTTAAGTTTTAAGGGGAGTCTAACCTATGATGCAAAGGCAACAATGCAAGATGCAAGATTTCTTATGTCAAGCAAGCCTTTCCCTAGGTCAACTAAGACTAGTGCCTAAGGTTGGGCAAGGGATCAAATAATATATAAGGGTATTTAATTACAAGTAATATTACAAATATTATCAAGATACACTTATTCTACAGCAAGGTTAGATACTTACAATTAAAGAATGCTAGATACACAATATTACAAAATAACAAGCTAACCATGTTTGTTTAAATGTGCAGGAAGTTAGATACCATCAAGACAAAAGCATCATCAACACATTAAGCCTAATCATGCCCCAATAACACTTACTCTATTGGACTGCTCCTCAATGGCAACATCAACACTCAAAATTCACAAGGACACTCAGAAGATTTGAAATATTAAAACAAAGTGTTCTGCAAGAGTTAAAACATTTAGTTAATTACCCACAAAGCATTACTTATAGATGAGATTGGAAGATTATACTTGCAAGTGTTTAACCTTGAGATATGCCAATTTGAACCAAGGTTATTAATTGCTTGAGTTAATGGTTTTAAGTTTTGAAAGATTTTAATTACCCTAACTAAGTGTTTGACCAAAAAACTCCTCCCCCAATTACCAAATGGTTGTTGGATGCTAAAGAAGTGAGGCAACAAGGCCTACCCTAGCTTCACAGGTCAACCCTAATGAACCGAGTACTCTGGGAAAAGACGTCATGCACCGTGAGACCATCCCCGGCCTAGCACCTTCTGTTGCCTTCCTTAATCCTCGTTTTAGATGGTGAAGGTGGTGGTTTTAGGTACCCTATTAAGTCTATTAAGTTTATAGATCAATTGGTTAGGTTTTTAGGTGTATTAGAGAGTGTTTTAATGAATTTTAGTTGCCTTAAAATGGTGATTTTATGCCAAAACCGAAACTTTAAGCAACTTATAAAGATGTGTTATTAAGCATGAAAATTAAGCACATTAACACATGTAAAGCATGTAAAATAGATCCTAAATAAATATTTATTTCATCACCACTTATTGATTCACAACATGAAAATCTTGTAATTAAACACCCTTACATATTAGTTGACCTCTTGCCCAACCTTAGGCACTAGTCTTAGTTGACCTAGGGAAAGGCTTGCTTGACATAAGAAATCTTGCATATTGCATTTCTTCCTTTGCATCATAGGTTAGAATCCCCCTAAACCTTAACTAATTAAAATTAACTCCTAGAACTTAAACTTAAATCTCATCTAGAAACTAGGGTCTACCCCCCTTGGCTTCCCTCGGAGTAAGCCTAGATGGAAGAGGTTCAAACCAAAGTGATAGTGTGGGCTTTGAACCTAGGCATTGTGCCTCCAAGGACACACTAAGTGAGCAGGACTTGGCTCACGTTTGCAAGTGTGTATAAGGACGGCAACAGGCCCACCAGCCATATATAGCCGCTTTTTCCCAACTTCCACACTATGTTACAGGAGCCCAGAGCCTCTGTTTTCTGATCCGTTCTCAGCCACGGGATCCTAGTCCCGCCATATACACGTTCACATTCCCTGGGTCACCATTTTCACTTGAACCCGAAGGAGCATTTTTCTCACGTCACATTTAGGTACGCATGCTCACTTTCACTTTTATCAAATAGTTCTTATATGTTCTTTATCATCAGATATTGTTCATGTTGGGTATTTCGTTTTCATGTGTGCAGGTACTTGCTTCACAATCTTATAGCCCCTTCAGGTATATGTTCGACATTGGCATGTAATTATTCCCTCTGTAAATCAATTTCATATCCCATTCACACCCTCTGACATTTACCTTTAGGGTCCCTACATTCGGCTTTGCAGTATCTTCACCTCTACCACATTTTGGTATTGTCATCCGATAGTACTCTGCCCCACATGATTTGTCCCATTCATAGTTCCCCCTGGAAAATTGACACTCGTGTTGATTTCATCCCCTATAGATGGGATTCTTGATAGTCTTATGCACTTCTAAGAATGACCCCATACTTCTTCTCATCATATTTATAGCCTTCCCAATGGACTCCCAGGTCATATCATCTCGGTTCAATTGACGACATCTCCGCAGTTTCATTAGCCATCCATCTCATCCACCACTATTTTTCCCATCTGCAGATGGACCTCCATCCATTTGCCTAATACATAAACCCACCCATGGGGCCCCCACCCTCCACCAGTTTTCTTTCACAAACTTGCGCCCTCACAGGCCAAGCCATCTTTCACTGGGGCACATGTTTTTGTATCTGTATACTCAACCCAAATTATTCTTTATTTTTTTGGTAATTGTATATAGCATTTGTTTCCAGCATATACATAGATTTTTCTTCATCCTTGATGGCCATCTTTTCCTAGAAAAGCAACCCATGTCACCCTTGGTTGGGGCATCCACTCTTTTTTTTTCATTCTGACATCGTTCACAAACCTTGAGTATCCCAAGTCCTTGTACCCATGATCTATGAGTTTGCCCACTTTGTTAGCCTCTGGCACAATTTGACCTTGTATCTAGTCGTCCCCTTGACACTAGATCTAGTTTCTTAGTTGTTGCCAGTCGGCCTTATAAAATTCCCCAACCAAGGGCAGTCTTGAGTCCCACAACATCTTGACTTCGTTCATGTTACCCATCAGTACCTAATATCACCTATCACTCAGTGGATATCACAAAGCCCTTTTTTCTTGGAGTCATGTCTCCCTTCATGTCAACATCAACATAGCTTCCATAAGGGAGACAATATCTTGACTCTCATTACCTTTTTAATGAGGAGTCTCGGACGACACAGAGAGAATCATCATTGCTCTCTGATTTCGTTGACCCCCATAACATTCAACTTCAACAAACTCCCATGTTATGATGGGTCTTACTATGATACTATTGCAGTTGTTTCATACCAGCCAAAGACCTCTGAATTTGTTAGGCCATCAATGCCTACGAGTTATCGACCATTCTTACAGTTGTCATTGCCTCGCTTCAGAGTTCATTCACCATTCAAACTATCATGTGTCATTATCAATCACCCCTGAGGGAGGTGCAGTTAACTACATCAACATACATTTTCAATTACAGTCTCACATTTTAGTTTCATGACACGAGCATGGGGCATGCTCGCCTCATTTGTACACCAATTTTATTTTTTCTCCGTCGAGAAAGGTTTGGGTCCCACAGTTTTCCCTCTCTCTCTGGCAGGTCGCTCTTGCAATTACTCTCTTCAATCTTCCTTACAATGGCACTCTCAACAAAATAAACATTGATGTATTTCAGTTATACATATGCTCCTAACCTCACACATTAGGGGGCATCTGTTATCACTGAAAAATCATCTGCAACATTTCACACAATGGTTGAAGAAACACATCAATGCCAACAACAATTAGTTCACCTACAGCACCAAAGTCCATCAAAAGGAAAAAAAACTATATAATTGGGTCAAAAATCAAAGTGCACAGATTCACCAAGGAAGAGCGCACACAGTGCATAGCATGCACGGGCCAACATAACCCTCAGCGCACACTATGTGCAAAATGTGCGACTGTCTACGAGAAAATCCACACACTTCTATGAATGAAACATTTATGGATCTTGTTGGCCCCTCAACCACTTCTATTCCAACCCCCAACACGATTTGACATTCATATCTGAGAGTAATCTAACTTGGAGGCTGGTCAAGGGATAGAGGGTGCCCTAAAAGGCCCCTTGTTCACACTATGAACCAATTACATTTTACCATGAATGGATGTTATAAATAAGATCCATGAGTGTGCTAAAAAAATAAGATCTTCAAGGTATTTTTATGCTGCAAGAATTCTTCTTTGAGAATCCTCTTTTCTCTTTGAATCCTTCAAGCACCATTGCAATAGGCCATTCCACTCACCTCTTGAGGGAATAAGGATTTTTTTTATTCACCATTTGTCATTTCTTCCATTGTAAGGAGAGAAGAGCGCTCAATTAGGGAACTCAAGAGCCCTCCCAAGGAGGAAGAGGGGACTCATAAGTCCTTACCTTTCTCTACGATGTTTTGCCTACTAATCTATTGATCCATTGGTAGAAATATGTTGTTCATTTGTTCATTTTCATGATTCTAAGTTTCTCAAGATTTCTAATATTTATTTCTTAGTTGTTTTTAGTTGTATTTATTTGTTTTCAAGTGTGTTTGGTTTGTCTAACCCACTCACAAACTTCTGTCTTATTTAGCAGGCTTATCTAAACATGAAAGTGTTTTTTTTCCCACCCAAGTGACAAAACCAACACAACAATGAAGAAGATGGTGAATCACAATATGAAGAAGATAATGAAGAAATACAAGAGAATGAACTAGAAATTTATGATGAGAAGGGTGAAAAAGAAACACCCTTGCCAAAAGCACCATCAAAAAGAGTTCAAAAGAATCACCCTGAAAATCAGATTATAGGGGATAAAGATTTAGTTGTAGAAACAAGAAGGAAACTCAAATTTGACTTTGAACATGCAATGATTTCAGTAATAGAACCCAAAATGTTTGTAAAATCCAGCAAGAGTGAAGACTAGATAAAAGAAATGAATGAGGAACTTGATCAAATTGAGAAAATTTAGACTTGGAAACTGGTTCCAAAACATAAAGATAAAAATGTGGTAGGAACCAAATGGATATTCAAAAACAAACTCAATGAAAATGGATGGATCATAAAAAATAAAGCCAGACTAGTATGCAAAGGGATATGCCCAAGTGGAAGGAATTGACTTTAGAGAAACCTTTTCCCCATAAGCAAGATTAGAAGCCATCATAATGTTTTTGGAATTTGCATGTTTTAAAAACTTCAAAATCTATCAAATAGATGTCAAGTCACCATTCCTGAATGGAATCTTAGAAGAAGTCTACATAGAACAACCTGAAGGTTTAGGTTGAAAGAAAAACTAGACTATGTATGCAAATTGAAGAAGGCTCAGTATGGTCTTAAAGAAGCCCCTAGAGCATGGTTCTCAATACTTGATCAATATCTACAACAACAAGGATATAAGAGAGGAACTGCTAGAACACATATAATTTTGAGCTTTTGAACTTTATATTTTACCTCTTAGAAACTAATTTTTTACCCAAAAAGAAAAAACTTAGAGAGTTTCCTTTTAATTTTAAAATAAAACCATTGGTTGTTATTTATCAATAAGGCACTTACAATATCTATCATCAATGAGTTACTCTAATTTGATCGAACGGTCCTAATGATCTCCGAAGTTTAGAAGTTGCCTGAGTTTTAAAAGAAAAATTTTAACAGTCGCTTCGGAGCTTCGCGCTTCGGGTATTCCAACAAATCTAAACAACAAAAACCTCGAAACTTTGAAGTCCCGAAGATAGTCATTCATGATAATTCCTAAAGGACTTACAGACGAGTCATAGGACACGTTTCCTTTAAAAATATTTTCTTGGGTTGACATGTGGCACTTATTTTTGACATTTATGTTGGATGATTCTCACGTTTTCAAGTGACACGTGGCACCTCTCTTTTCTTGACACGTCATCAAGAATAACGTCATCTCTGTCACATCACTCCGAGAGATTTCTCTTCGTGATTTTTTTATTTCACAATCCTTGAAGTATCAAAGCACCAAAGCATTAGATATTACAAAAAGTAAAAAAGGGTTTCAAAGAGTTAATAAAGCATTTAACGGCTTTAATTAATCATGATTAAGTGTTAATTAATCACTTCGCAGTTTCAAGCTTCGGAAAATTTCTCTTGTGCTATATTCAAAACTTCTGAATTGAGAACATCTGAAATACTTAAAGTTAATACAACGCTTTGAAACATGATTAATTAAAACATAAAAGTGATTACTTAGAGATTAACTTCTCCACGAATTCAGCCTTGGGGAAACTTCTGACCTGTCATAATCAATACTTCCAAACGCCGAACCGTCGAAGTATTAATGGCATTTATGATTGATTAAGGTTGATGATTTCAAATAAAGATTGTGAATCACCAGGTAATAAGTTCCATTAAGTTTTTAATAAATTATTCGTTAGTAGATCTATATGAAGATCGATATACTTTTTGAATAAAACACTTTGAATTTCAAAATCATTTTACAATTTGCAATTAGTAGTTTTTTATTCAGTGTAGAGCTTACAGACATCTCTTGTTACAGGTAGGCTAATTCTATTTCCCTGAGGATTATGGCACCACGAAAATATGCAAAGAAGATTGATGCATCAAATGATGATTCCAATCCAAATGCAAGTGTTCTATAAGACACAACTCTGTGAGTTATAGATGCCATTGAAACTTGGAAGCAGGTTTTTGATATCTTATAGCATGAGATTATTAACTGTTCAGACGACTCTGTCGAGGAAGACGATGAGTCCTTTCTAGCTAAGATTAGATCAATAGCACATTCAGAACTACATAAGATTGTTGCATGGCCTAGAATCATACCTTACAATGATATGATAACTTGGGATTTGGAACATGTCGACATCCAAACCAGGAGCGTCTTCAGCCACCAACATACCGTCGTCAGCTCTTTACGACCATAGAATCTACAAGTAATGCACAAGTTTTCCCCTACACCTAAATATACTTACAATGCATCATTTCTTCTATATTTTAAGAGAAGAGAATGCACTGAATACGGTAGAATGGTCATGATATAATCAAGACCTGGTGGGGACATCTAGAAAAAATCAGGGTTGACGCTCATGGTATGTATACCACAACATCCTTAGATGCTCATATGTTATATATAGCCATGATTCTTTGTCGTCTTTTTTGGAAGAAGAACCCTACACATTTCTTAGTTGAGTGGGTAGCCATAATGAATGAAGTAGCTAAAGGTTATACCTTCAATTGGGCTAAAATGCTATCTGATAATTTGTCCAAGGAAATTGTTGAGTATCAATCGGAAAATCAAAAGGAAAACCTGCTCCTTTTTACATGTCAACATATATTATGGATTCCATTTATTTCATGACCCGATTCCCCATTATGAACTGGAGTTGGACCCCGACCACTTCTGATCCAATACATTTCTACCACTCCAAATTATGGGAAGAAAATGCCAAGGATTTATTTTATGAAATATGTCACAACGTAGTGGTACTTGTTCACATAGCCATCTATGGCCACCTGTCACCCAGGATTTTAGAAAAGATTATGGGGAACTTAGAAAAACTTGTAGATTGGTTCATTGAGGAGAATTTATCCTACATTAGATTATTTGGTTATTTTTTCCCTCCTCATGCCCTCCCACAGTTTTTACCTGACAGGCTGGTATGCAGAGAAGTGGCATACCAAACAGTAGTAGGAGGTATCAGCAATAAGTTGAAAGCAGCTCAGAAAAAGGTTTGGCCAACTTTTCCCATTAGAGTTGGTATGTTCAGATTATTAGATTTTGGTCATTCTAAAGTTGAGGCCGTAGCCTTGGAAGATGTCAAATTAGTTGACATTGAATTCAAGAAGCATGATCCACATAAGATAGTGGAAAATCATTTGGCTCAATTTAACATGAAGCAATACATCCATGAGGATTCTCCTTATGATGATATATTCAGGGGAGTTAGATCATATGAAGAATTTCAAAGCAGAGTCCAAGCTCTACCTCCCGACCAACAGGTCGGTTTCCTTAGCTTTCAAAAGCACAGATGAATTAATTTGCCAAAGATATTGCAAGGAGATTCAAAACCCATGCCTTTTTCACATGATGCTAAACCCACAAGATCTGAGCCAAGTTTCTCCACTAAGCACAAAGTTGAAGAACTCCCAAAAATTCCAGTAAGGTTGTTTCAAGAAATAAAAACATCATTATCAGGACTAAATGATCCACAAGTATTAACTCGATTCAAATATTTCATGAATCCAAGACAAGATGTTCCTCATTCAACTCCATATACTTCTACTGGCACCCCAAATACAATAGGTCAAGAACATTACATAGCAATCATGTCTCCTATCACATCATTAACCCCTTTACAGACCAGTTTTGGAAATCCTAGCTCAAAGCTTATTTATGTAGGAGATCTTACTCATATATTTCCTGAAGAGATGCCTCCTTCAAGTTTATTTTTAAGAAAGAAACAAAAGGCTATTGTAAAAAACAAATCTCACCAAAAGGATGGAGTAATCACCAAAAGGCAAAGATTGGTGTATGATGGGAAAGACCAAGATGATCCTAAGTTTGCAAAAGAAGTTGCAAATTCACTAGGGCCTTTTTCCACTACCAATCAATGGTCAGTGGAACATTTAACCAAAAAAATGCAACATAAATGTCTCTTGGTAGAGAAATTGTAGAATGAGATACATAGTACAGAGAAGATTGTTAGAAGTCTGATGAACCAGGACATTGAACAAATCATGGCTGGTTATCATCATCAAATGAATCAGTTACAAGATAACCTTGAGCTTCTCTACCAGAGTTCACATACCAACAAAGGTTTGATCACTCAGTGTGACCATTTGATTGAGCAGTTGCAGGCCAAATTGACCCTAACAAAGAACACAACAATAGATGTTACTTCCTTCAAAACACAAGCATCATAAATCAATGAGAAGCTAGAAGTTGCCCAACATGAGCTCTATAAAAAAATAGACATTATTCAAAAATGCTATCAAGCAGTAAACCTTTCTATAAAAAGTATTTATGTCAAGGAAAAAGAGGCCTGTGCAGCCAGGTCTAAGTTTCAGGAAGTTATCATATGGAAGCAAAGAGATAATATCCTTGGTCTTACCCCTCTCTCACATTCTGAACAAGTAAAAGACAAAATGGCCCTAAAATACTAGGAAACAAATATGGAAGAATGAAAGAAACTTGTCAGAGATGAAAAAGAGGCTTGTATGGAGGCATTATCTTTAATAGATAAAAATATGATTGAATTCAAAGGAAATAATATCTCAGAGGCATTGGGGTAGATTGAAATAGAAATGAACCAACAAAGCTCTAAGAAGAACAAGGAAAATATTTTGTCGGCCATCCAACAGATGGACCAAATCGATTTACTCAAAATCAATGAATTATTGGTTAATCCAAGTTCACAATATCAGGTCACAGTCCAAGAAGTGAACAAGATCCAGGAGAAGCTGCCACAAATACAAAAGAAGATGTTCGCCTTTGAATTGAATGAAAGGGTTGAGCCTTCAATATTCGTGGTAGCATTGATGGACATGTGCACCCAATTCAATGAGAAGAGAAAATCTAGTGTAGCTGGGAGAAAATGAAAGAACATACATAGTGTCCACTTCCTCCACCCACTCTACCTCTCACCCTCCAACCTGTCACGCCCTAAGTGTCACTTACCCCATCTATCCCTACCACCTACATTCTCACATCCACTCATCCCACCTCCTTATTGGATACTTGTCCCCACATCATATTATTCATGAACAATTACTCTTCCCCGTAACTGTTAGCCATCCCATAACGAGCCAGCGCTAAGCTACCTGTCCAATTACCACCCCCATATCTTCAACTGCAATTTTCTATCCCAGTAAACACATTCGAAGGGACGGATGGAAACAAAATCAAATGGAAAAGACAATAGGCCAAATGATTGTGGTGTCCTTAATGGACATGTGTACCCAGTTTAAACAACAAAGGAAAATGAGTGCATCTACAAGCAAATTAAGAGACAAAGGAAGCGCCAGCAAAACTCAATAGTATTTGCATGCTATTTCATTCGGATTGTATTCTATGTTTAGGCAGATATTGTGGGAAGTCTAATGGTTTTCAGTTGAAACAATTTTTGTATAAATGGATATATTTTAGATCTATTTGAGGTTGCTTCTTTTTGAATGTAAAAGATAAACTTTTTTGAATTATAATACAAGTGCGGACAAAGATGCTAAGTTTCGTTCAATTTGTGTTATGTGTTTCCTCTGTGTTTCCATTTCCCTGAATTTATTTCTGTAGTTCTTGGAGAGTGAATTATTACAATTTAGTACTACATATATTGTGATCATAATATATCATAAGTTCATTCAGTGACAACTTTTCCTCTGTTACTACTGTGAGTAAAACAAAACTTGTGACTTGTGTGAATTACTGCATTTTTATCTCCTTTCAAGAGTGTATCTTCTACTTTTTTTCTACTGCAAACAAGGTGAGAATTATATGTAATTGATACCTAACTTTTTTTTAACAGTTTTGTAAATCATTTCTACACCATTTGACATTATAATTGTGACTCAGATAACGAGATACAACCTCTTTTTTTTCTTATCATTATTTTCATTTAAAGATTATTTCTCAGAAAACTGAAGGTAGAAAAAAACACTCATAAAAATACTTCATTTAAAATATTTGATGCCTGACATTATTCTTTGATCCTTAGAATCAATCTCAGGAACAACATATTTTTGGCATCGTTGTTGGGGACGGAGAAATGAAATATTTTTTCCCTAGGGAGAATGACAAAGTTAAATTTTGGTCTTTGATGGTGAACAAAGATTGAATACATGAAAAGGTTCATTTTTCACCTGGAGACTCCATTGTAGGAAAAGTTGGCCTTCAGTCCTGTCATCGCACAATTTGTATTTATGGTAATAGGTTAGAAGATAAAGGGATAAACTGGCGTAACAGGAACCAATCCCACCCAATGTCACCTCAATGGGATGGTTCTTTCTATTCTGGGTGGTAAGGCCCAAGGGAGACGTCCCTGGTGACCTGGAGCTTTGAGAAGGTGAAGAATGATAAGGCAAAAGTGT
>JASDQU010030356.1:8120-22406 GCA_032191745.1 Picea mariana | reverse complement strand
ATTTCATTTTATGTTCACTGTGGATCATAAAAAATATGATTCTATTGACATATCAAATACTTTTGGTGGCAGACTAAAAAAAGGTAAAGGAAAGATAGGCATATGAGATCTGATAAATAAATTGGTTACATAGATGCACTTAAATAATAAAAAAAATAAAGGAAAGATAGGAATATGAGATCATAGATCTACACTAAAAAACTAAAGGAAAGATATGCATATGAGATCTATTAAATAAATTGGCTATATCTAGATGCACTTAACTAATAAAAAAAACTAAAGGAAAAACTAAAGGAAAGATAGGCATATAAGATCTTAAAATTAATAAAAGAAAACTAAAGGAAAGATAAGCATATGATATCTGCTAAATAAATGAAAATAAAAAATTAAAGTGAAATAATACAAGAATGTGAATTGTTATTTATCTATTTAAGAATATGCAAAGTCAATAATACAAGAATGTGAACTGTCTATATATTTAAGAATATTGCAAACTCAATAGATAGACAAGAAAAAATTGAACTGCCAAACATGCAAGATTGTAACATTGTATATCTATATAAGAATATATGACAACTTAGACAACATGTTAAATCATGAAAAACTTATTTGAGAATATATGTTAGTAGAAAACACTTTAAACATGCAAAGTCTATGCTAGTATGAATTGCACTAAAAAGAAGAATTTTCATGATCTACCAATTTCCTTTCAGAAAACTTGTATTTCGTTTTGGAATAAGGTAACCAATGTGGAATTCAAAGGAGGAGGTATGCATTCAAGCATTATGTTTTAGACATGCCAAAGAACAACACATACCCCTTGTACAACTCAGATAACATGTATGAAAGAGAATTACATTAGGAAAATGATTTGCAAGCTATGTTTTAGTACTATTCACATAAACCCACATTATTGTAAGGGTCTTCACCTGGCTTTAGGCAAGGTTGTATTAATTTCCTTAACTTTGTTAGAGAAGAGATATATTAATTACAATTTAATTCACTTGACTTTAGGCAAGGTTGTATTAAGTTCCTTAACTTTTTTAGAGAAGAGATCTATTAATTACAATTTAATTTTCATGATTATACTTGAAAATCAACTTAATTATTAAAATGGAGATTCTAAATAATTTCAAATTTTAAAAGTAAATCAACTTAATCATTAGAATGGAGATATTGGTATATATATGATATTATTAGTCAAGTGTTATTACAAAAAGTGAAAGATATGTTTAAATTGTTTTTAGTTGTTACAATATTAATTTAAAAATAAAATAAAAAATTACCACTTAAAGAAGTCAATGCTCTCAAATATTGGATAGAAGAGATGTTCATCTCTTCTTTGATTGGTACAATAGTAATAAAAATAAAGTTCTCAAGATAGAAGAGATCCAAATTAATTAGGTAATGTTTATACAATAAAATCTTGAGATAGAAGAGATGTTCAACTCTTTTTTGGTTTGTGTGATAATGATAAAATAAAATGCTCAAAATGATGTGATTGTAAAATAAAACCTTAAAATGGAAGAGATGATCAACTCTTCTTTAATTTTATCATGTAACTTCATTAAGAAAATGCTAAAGCTAGAAGAGATATTCACCTAAAAGTTTGTATACCCAAGTAATAAAATAAAATCTCAAAATGAAAGAGATGTTTTTAACTTTTCTTTAATTTTGAGAAAAATAATTAAATAAAATATTCAAAATAAAAGTTCGATGTTCAATTCAACTTTAATTTATATTTAATGATCGTAAAATAAAATAAAAATCAGAACGAATTAAAATTTGAAACAAGATATTATTACAATAGAAAATATAAAATATCTTTTAACTTTTTTAAAAATTAATGGATTATTATTAAAATCAAATGGGAAAAAATACTATTCAAAAAAGTAAGTGTTCAATGCAAATGGTGTTTAACAATTTTTTAGTTTAAAATAAAATGCTCAATACACAAGAGGTATACAACTCAATTTTGATTGGTGTAATGCTCATACAATAATTTTGATAGGTGTAATGGTTGAAAAACACAGATAAAATATGGTTGAACCATATTTTATCTCTGTTTTTTAAGAATGATCTGAAGTTTTTTATACATGTACCCTTTTTATAAATATCCTATTTGGAAATATGGTTGAAAATAGTCAAAACAAGTCATCAAATTTTGGAATGTACTTTCAATGAAAAATAAAACAATTCTGGAATGTACACATGCCACTTGTTTAAAAACATGTCGTAATTGTATTCAAACTTCAATTACTCATTCATGATCGACTTTGGACATTTTCCATTTTCTAACTTTTTTCTTTTTATTGAACTTCTATTAACTTTATGCGCACTGCACATACCAAATGACTATATTGACAACTTGTGACATCTGACTGGTAGTCTTGAAAGTGAACATGAGTATTGGTATGATGGGTTTCTTGAAAAAAATATCCTTTCAATATAATGGATCCTCTTTCATATATAAAATCGTTATCATCAAAATCTTCTAATAGCCTCATCTTTTGGTCCGTGCATCGCATCAAATAATATTTCACGTTTTCAGTGTTGTCTACAGGTGAAACCATGGAAAAAACATCTCCTGCAAATAATTTGATATATTGGAAAACAAATAATTCGTGTCATATTATCACACAAGTACATCTACAAGTTATCTGAAAAAATTTAAACATAAAAATTACCTTCTCTAACAAGATCAAAAACTCTATCGCCATCAACTGACACTATAGTTTCATTTGATTCCATCTCCTCTGATCTTGAAAGTGGCATTTTCCCTTTTACATTAAGTTTGGCATGTCTCCAAGTTTTAACATATCCTGCATTTTCGTTCTCACAAATATCTATGGATTGTGTGTCTTCTATGCAAACTGAACAAAAACAAGACTCATTTCTTCTATCAAATGAAAACCCACTTTGAAAATGTTTTCTTTAACTGAATGTATTTTTTGTGTCCCAGGTATTGTATTAGCGTCATATGGGATTGATCTATTTACATCTTCGATTCCAACATACCAAAAAAACCTACAAAAGACAATAACTTGTTAACTTGAAATCTCTCAAGAAAATGATTGAAGATTGAATATAAATTTGAACACGTTCAAATTTATATATCTTGTGTACATACATGTAACATTTACGTATAGACACACCTGTGCACATCCCTTGACGGATTATATTCATGGATTAGCGCCACTTTTCACCATTCAACAAATTGTTCTACGGATTCAAATTGATTGGCATGAGGGTTCAACTGATACCTTCGAAGTGCTCATTTTATACATGCCCCATGCACCGTCGTACTCTCATTTTCCATCACCAGTCTCAAAAAAATTCCAACAATGTGTAATGTTAATTTTTTTATGAAGACGACATAACCAATAGAATGATCGAGAATATTTGAACTAACCCACACACCCATCTGATCATATCCAATGTCAATCGAATTTGATTTCACTTTCTTTCAATGAATCATAAAATTTATCAAAACAATGTTTTACATAATGTGTGTCTTGTGCTCGATCATCACTTATATAAAAGTTATATTATTTAATAACATGCCGATTGTCGTTGGTTTTTTATATGTCATCAAGACTCCATTGAGCATGTCTATATAGAATGTGGAAAAATATCATGACTTGATCATAATGATAATATTCGCTTTGTATTTATTTTTGTGTAGTGAATGTGTAATTCTCTACAAAATCAACTACAGACAAAATTGTCCCTGGTGGAAACACTTCATGGGATTGTTTGAATTGTAGATCTTTCCATCGAGCTCTATGTGAATGCTTGGTGTATTTATAGATTTCTTCCTCAAACTTCTTCAAAAAATCTATCACACAGATTTTATCTACCTTCAAATCAATGCTTTTGGAAATAAAATTTGAAGAATGTGGAGTCGTGTTCTTGATATATTTATATCTCTTCCAATTGACTCTTATATTAGAAAATGATTGATCATTCATATCAATATGATAATTTGAATGAAACAAACTTAGATCTCCACAACGATCACATTTCTCTCCACCGACAAATTTCTTTTTATAAAATAAATCATCATCTTCTCTTTCACATAGAATTTTAGATATAAAAACATGGAATGTGGAAGGAGGAGGTGAACCTGACCATAAAGTTTTACCAAAATCCAAAAAAGTGTCGTAATACAACTCAAATTCGACATGATAATGACAACAATAAGTGTCACGAATAGTGATGGGTCTAACAAACCATGGTTTTTGTTGAACAAATGTATTGATGGAAATTTTAACTTTTTTGTGCTCTTCTTTGAAGTTATTGAATACCTCTATTTGTGTCATTGGCAATATATGTTTTGGATATTCTTCATATTGTTTTCATGCTATTCTTCGTTGCAACTTGCAACACATTCCTTGTATGTGGTGAAACACAAGATTATTCAAACCAACAATTACGGGGCAATTCTTTAACATTTTCTGCAAGTCTATCTTTGTAGGGTTGTCTAGAAATCACTGTCCATCAAGCCAATTCATCATTTACATCTATTTGCAATCAAAATTTTCTATGTTTGTGCAATGTTTTTCTTGATGTTCCCATCGTTTTTGCCATGTGTCTTGTCAAACGATCTTTTACATTGCTAGATGAAACAATTGATGTTTGTATCGCTCTACGTGCAACACGAACATCTTCTTTTCGGGATTTTCCAAAATCTTTTAATACACTAGTTATATTGTTAAAGACATTACGTTTCACCTTTGTATCCTTTGTCGAATTTTGAATACCCAATAATGATGTAACTTCTTTTCACTTTCTTGACTTCATTAGACAAAGTAAAAGTTGAGCTTGTACTGTTACCAGTTCATCTTTGAAAAAAGTATTATACATATTCTTAGTTCGATATCTTATATAATGATTAGTTTTTTTCTTCCCAAATTTGTTAGTATCAACATTTTCTAACATTTCATCATCAATGTTGATAGATTCTCCTGCATATTTCAATTTAAATTTTATATTAAAAGACATAACCCGAACACAAATTCACTAAATTATATATACTTGAGTGTTCATCTTGTATAATATCTAAATTTATGTACATACCAATAGGTGATTCGTCTTCTTCTTCAATGTCGGTTTCAACGTCTTCTACGACATTATGAGACAAATCTATTTAGATTTTTTTAAAAACATCAAATTTTAATTACAATCAATTATATTATTTACAATATTTTAAATTTGAATTCTATACTTTGAATTCTGTACTTTCTTAATACAGTCCCAATGTCTATCGTGTACTCGATCATCATATGTGCATGCATACATGGTTGAACTTCTTCTTGTTGAAAATATCTATTCACATTATCATCGTTTCTTTCTTCAATACTTGCACGTTCTCGTTTCTTTCTCCAATAAATCTCTTTATTATTTTCGATTTGGCGAGTATCATCTCGAGTGCAATCAAATTTTCTCTTGCACAAACTTTTGTTTCCCATGACTTTTATAGTTATCTGTAAAAGATATGTTCAACAAAGACTTCACCTTGAAAAAATATTCAACATTTATCTTTCAATATATAAATTGTTATTCCAATAAAAACGTGAACAAACATTAATTACCTTATTCAACAAAAAAAAAAAAGATGATTCCAAACTTTGTTTAGGTACTCTAGAAAACCATCATGTATCGATATCGATCCTCCGATTAAGCCTATGGAACAGAGGGAAGAAATAAAGAAAGAAAAGAATATAGTTGCACTCAGTAATAGAAATGTTTTGAAATCCCTATCCCTGAGATCATATGTGTTTGTCCATTCGATGAATTGTGTTAAATGTGTTTGGATGAAAGCCTATTTATAAAATTTGGTGTGAAATGAAACAATACGACATGTCTTTTCATTTTTTTCAACTAATGAAATTTGCTCAATAGCCTTTCTGATGCAAGAGCATTGCTCCAAGCTAGCTACGCGCCATCCAACCAACACATCAAAGTGCACATTCAATGGAAGGAGAGAGGCGCAGCCCTCTCATTTTTCAAAATTTGAAAATTGTATTAAATGTTGTAAGACTGGTAGAGCCAAAAGCATGCATGTGCACAGGCTTTAGATAAAGTTTTCCTTAAATGGTTGTAATTGAATGTAATTGAATGTAAATTAACGAGAGTTGGTGAGATGGAGGGAAGAGCTCGAGGAGCCCCTCTTGGTAAAAAGACCTTCTTTGAATCTAGATTTAGTTCCGGGAGAGTAGAACAGAGAATAGGTTAGAGAGGAGAGGAAGTCGTGACTTTTTTACAGTCTGAGCTCACATTGTAAAGGGGCATTTTCATATTAATACAAACATAGCAGTTTTTCCTGCATGTTGTTGTTTGTGTGTTTGTAAGTTCATGAATGAATGTCTTTACGTGTTGTTGATATGTTGTAGATGTATGTTAGATGTGAATTTGTAGGGATAGATATATTTTCCTATCTGAGAGTTCTTTGATTTCAGGTTCGAATTATTTGTGGTTTCATGCAAGAGTGCATGACAGAGTACTGCGGTCTCTGAAAACTAGTGCAGGAGTGCACTTCTGAATTCTGCAGAATTCCAAACAAAGATGTGCCAGGAGGTCGCACCAGAGGAAGTCATTGACTCAAGGAGGAAGCCTCAAGGTTGTTGAACACCTTGAAGGAGAAACTGTGTAGAGGAGAGCACAGAGAGGAGAAGTAGAATTTTTGAGAATTTTGTAAAGGCTCTGCCAGGAGGGCATTGAGCAAATGCACAGGATGCATTAAGGAGAACTTTATTTCGAGTTTGGTGAGAAGATAGAGTGACTGAGGATTCTGGAGAACTCTGCTAGGTGGGCATTGAGTTGATACAATTGTGCACAGGAAGGAACTCTATCTCGAGTTTAGGGAAGACAGAAGTACTGAAGGTTCTGTAGATCTCTCCCAAGAGGGCATCGAGTGAGTGCCTAGAGTGCACTAAGGAACTCTATTTCAAGTTCTAAGAAAAGAGAAGTGTCAAAGAGAAGACACTCACAGGGTTGTTCAATACTCTGTAGGCTCTGCAAGGTGTGCATTGAGTAGGAGAACGCCAGGTGGGTGTAAGGAGTTTTCTTTTCAAGAAAACTTCTCGAATCTGAGTTATTCGAGATCCTCAAATGAAAAGTGTGTGCAAGAGTAAATCTCTAAGAGAACAAAGCTCAGAAGGGATAGCGTTTCTATAACGAAGACAAGACCTAAAGGAAATGGGCTCGCAAGAGGAAGAGTCGAAGGTTGAGACCTTCGAGACTTCCAAAATATTCTAAGTCAAAAAAAAACCAAGAAATATCAGGAGGAAGAGCACAACTACCATTGGATCAGACAGAGGACAAGATCTGGACTATTGGAGCCTACGTCTAGAAAATAGGAGAAGAGCGCATAGGAGAATATATCTGGGCCATCAGATCTAGTGCAGAGGACCGATAGCCATCGGATCTGGAAGAAGGTGTGCAGGGTTTAAGCCTCATAACAGTAGAAGGGAGAGGACTCTTCAAGTCCCGAAAGCATCGGGACCATCCATCTTATAGGACTCATGTCAAGAGATCCAAATTTTGGGGATTTGGACACCGAGAGATCGAGAGTGAAGAGTCTCCCAAAATCGTGAAAGGACCAGGACCATCCATCAAGGAGGATATGTAGAAAGTGAGAAAGGTTTCAGGAAAAGGCTCAAAAGATTTCGAGTCGTCGATCTAGTTAGATTGTGGTCGTCGGTTCCAAAAGGACCTGGGCCGTTGATCTCTCAGCGGAGAGATTTCGACATTTCGTGGATCGGGGATTCAAAAAGGAAAAGGAGGAACTCTTGCATTGTGATTCTTCGAGTCACGAAAGAAGGTAGCGCTTTGACGTTAAGCACGTGGTCATAGAGTGGTGGTCATGTGGACAGAGGCTAAAGGAGGAGCCAGAGCCATTAAGCCCTTTTCTGCATTTTGGCAACTAGGAGTTCAATAGTGAAGGAGTCGTGAGACAGGGAGTCCTGACTCACAATATCGTGAAACCCTGAAAGCATTTGGAGGAATAATACCAGGTCACAGTATCCAGTCGTATGAAAAGAGACTTAAGGGAGGAGATAAAGAGCCATTAGACCCTTTTGGGGTTCAACATTTCGACATTTTGGCAATTCTAAGGACAAGGAGCCGGGGCAATTTGCATTGAAAACCTCGAAGTCGCGAAACGCGATTTGTCTTTAGAGTAGGGTTGTGTTCATGGAGAAAGCAGTCACATGGACCGAGATTTGGTCAGGGGCTAATCGTCGTTGAGTCCATTTCAACATTTTGGCATTTCAACATTCGGGGATTGAAGAGTCGGAGACTCGACATCAGGATTCGTGAAGTTGCGAAATGCGAAAAGTGTCTTGGCTTCACCGAAGGTCATATCTGGGTCAAGTGTCATGGATTCCTAGGTCACCAAAAATATCGAAAGAACATAATCTGTTGGATCGAAGGAGGCTCACAGCCGTCGATCTTAAGTAAGGAAAGATTTCAGAATTCAAGGAATCATAGGGGAAGAGGAACGACTATTGATTGTTCGCTCGAAAGTCCCGAAAATCCAAAATTAGTGGGAAACAGGTGGTGTGTATTTGTCACATTGGAGAAGTCAACCTTTGTTGACATTTCAGGTTTTGGAGGTTGAAGAGTAGAGGGAACTTACATCAGGATTCGTGAAGTCACGAAATCTGAAATTTCCTTTTTGGAAAAGTCTCGATCATATTTGTTGGTCAGGAGTGAAGGTAGGAGCTAGTGGGAACTAGGCTCTATTTTGGGGTTCAACATTTCGAAGGATAAGGAGCCTGGGAGAGCTCGCATGTAGGATTCCCAAAAACCCGAAATGTGAAAGGTGTGTGTTAGTTCGGAACAGAGAAGAGCACTGAAAAGGGGGCACATGCGCAACTTTTCTTAAGACCTATGTGAGAGGAAAAAGGGGCTTGTGGATTCATTCAAAGGGTTCCAACAAGAATCCGAAGAGCCATTTCAGCTCATAAGAAGATCGATCCAAAGACCGAGAGGTCACAGAACCCTGCTGAGGTAGGGGGAATGTATCAAGTGGTATCATAGCCACTTTCTCTCTATAAACTGCAGGCAGAGGGAGGCAGAGTAGATAAAGAAAATACTCTAATACACACCATCAAGTGGTATCAGAGCCAACCGAATTTCTGTTTTCATATCACAGACAAGAGGAGTACTGTGAAGGGATACAGTTTGATACAATCAAGTGGTATCAAAGCTTGATTTTATATATATATTGCAAGCAGAGGGAGCCATTTGAAAAGAAAGACAGAGTGTTGAAGCTCTGTGATGATTTTTGCAAGGGACGCAACAGTCAATAGACAGTCAGGAGGACTATAGGAGATGCTGGAAGTGCTCTCATTTTCCAAGTGACAGCAACAGACTTTCCAAGAGGGTAGGTAGAAGGCAGAATATGGCTACTGAAGGCCATGGATGCAGTGGAAAGAAGAACCATCAGCAACAAAGAAAAGATGAAATGGATAAAGAACTTGCTGAGATAAGGGTGAGAATGGAAGATCTTGCATTGCGGGTGCAACAAAACGCAAAGACACATTGGGTGTATGAATGGCCTCTGAGGAGGAAAGAAAAGTGGTTAGTCAAGAAATTGTTGGCCAAAGGACAATGAAGGCTATTAATAGGATGGTTGAGGCATGCTAAACGCCTCAGGGGTGAATAGGAAATGGTTCACATCTGTGAGCTAGAAGCTGGGAGAAATCTCAGTAATGATGAGGAGGAGAGATCGCTAGAAGATCTCGTGAACTGCTAGGAAGGTAGTGAAGAAATTTTAGGTTGCAATAAGAAGAGGTCACATGATGATCTCAAGGACTGCCAGGAGTGTAGAATAGAAAATTCAGGTTGCCAGGAAGGCAATGATATGGGATCACTGGAGGATCTCAAATACTGTCAGGTGAGCAGCGCAGAAATCCCAAATTGCCAAGTGGGCAAGGGAGAGGAAATGAGGCCATGCGAGAGTCTCATGAACTCAGAGGTGATATTGGATCAACGAGGAGAGAGGACAAAGAAGGATCAGAGATGCCTTCTAATCATTGGAGGAATTGAGTTATTCTTGCCACATAGCCCAGTTGAAGCCAAAGAATGTGTTGCAGATGCAACAATAGAAGAAGGACAACTAATAATGATTGTCATGGAGGAAGAAAAGGTGGAGCAGGTGTGGAAATCAACCCTAGTATAAGAAGAGAATCTATATGAGGTACTCACTCCATGGGAGAAGGAGCTCTAAATGTTAGAGGATTGGCTGAACAATCCAGAACCAGTAGATGATTGCCGAGAGAAAAATGTCATGCAGATGTCAGAAGAGGAGCATTCCGAGGAATTGTTCCAAAATTTCAGCCAGGGAGCTTAACAGATGATGACGACTGTAGTGTCAAGGCATGCAGAAGAGGATGAAGTAGAATTCCAGTCTGAGGAGCAACTGGAGGAAGCTAGAACTCAACCAGCATAAGGAGAACTAGCAAAAGAAAAGTTGTCAAAGAAGGAAGATGAGCAATAGCTCAATGATAGGATTGCAGAATTGGAGTTTGTAGCAGAGTGGCAACTCAATGCCACAAGATAAGGTAAAGACAACATGGGGGATCAAGAAGATCTGCCCACTAAGGAGAATAAAGAATTGTAGCAGGGAAGACTACATACAAAGAGCCAGCCATTGGAGCAGTTGGATGAGGTAATTGAAGCAATCAGGAAGCTGATGATCAGATCAGCAGAAGCGGTCAGCAAAGGAAAGCTGAGCACAGGAGAACCTACCATAGCAATAGGGAAACAGAAGCAACAACAACAACGAAGCAGTGGAGCAGATGGACAGCTCTAAAGAACTGTTTGGGATCCATATGGATTTCGACAGCCATGCTGGGAAGCTCATGAGCAGGAGCTCATGAATTTCTCACAGCAGAGGAGTATGATGTAGGAGAATCGCTCCAAGCCAGCTACATGCCATCTAGCCAGCACATCAAAGTGCACATTCAATGGAAGGAGAGAGGCACAACCCTCTCGTTTTTCAAAATTTGAAAATTGTATTAAATGTTGTAAGGTTGGTAGAGCCAAAAGACATGCATGTGTGCAGGCTTTAGATAAAGTTTTCCTTAAATGGTTGTAAGGCTGAGATCTAGATCTGATTCAGAAAAGAAAACCATTCGATCTAATTGAATGTAAATTAATGAGAGTTGGTGAGATGGAGTGAAGAGCTCGAGGAGCCCCTCTTGGTAAAAAGATCTTCTTTGAATCTAGATTTAGTTTAGGGAGAGTAGAACAGAGAATAGGTTAGAGAGGAGAGGAAGCCGTGACTTTGTTAAAGTCCAAGCTCACATTGTAAAGGGGAATTTTCATATTAATACAATCATAGCAGTTTTTCCTGCATGTTGTTGTTCATGTGTTTGTAAGTTCATGAATGAATGTCTTTACGTGTTGTTGATATGTTGTAGATGTATGTTAGACGTGCATTTGTAGGGATAGATAGATTTTCCTATCTGAGAGTTCTTTGATTTCAAGTTTGGATTCTTTGTGGTTTCATGAAAGAGTGCATGACAGAGTACTGCGGTCTCTAAAAACTAGTGCAGGAGTGTACTTCTGAATTCTATGGAATTTCAGACAAATATGTGCCAGGAGTTTGCACTAGAGGAAGTCATTGACTCAAAGAGGAAGCCTCAAGGTTGTTGAACACCTTGAAGGAGAAACTGTGTAGAGGAGAGCATAGAGAGGAGAAGTAGAATTGTTGAGAATTTTGTTAAGGCTCTGCCAGGAGGGCATTGAGAAAATGCACAGGATGCATTGAGGAGAACTCTATTTCGAGTTTGGTGAGAAGATAGAGTCACTAAGGATTCTGGAGAACTCTACCAGGTGGGTATTGAGTTGGTACAAGTGTGCACAGGAAGTAACTATGTATCGAGTTCAGGAAAGACAAAACTACTGAAGGTTTTGTAGAGCTCTGCCAAGAGGGCACTGAGCGAGTGCATAGAGTGTACTAGGGAAATCTATTTTGAGTTCTAATAAAAGAGAAGTGTCAAAGAGAAGACACTCACAGGGTTTCTCAATACTTTGTAGGCTCTGCAAAGTGTGCATCGAGCAGGAGAACGCCAAGTGGGCGTAAGGAGTTTTATTTTAAAGAAAACTTCTTGAATCTCAGTTATTCGAGATCCTCAAACGCAAAGTGTGCGCAGGAGTAAATCTCTGAGAGGACGAAGCTCAGAATGGACAACGTTTCTATAACGCAAATGATACCTAAAGGAACTGGGCTTGCAATAGGAAGAGTTGAAGGTCGAGACCCTCGAGACTTAGAAAATTTTCTAAGTCAAAAAAAGCCAAGAAATCTCAGGAGGAAGAGCACAACTACCGTTGGATCGGGTAGAGGACAATATCTGGACCATTGGAGTCTATGTCCAGGAAACAAGAGAAGAGTTCACAGGAGAATAGATCTGGGCCATCAGATCTAGCGCAGAGGATCGATAGTCATCGAATCCGAAAGAAGGTGCACGAGGTTTAACCCTCATAACACCAGAAGGGAGAGGACTCGTCAAGTACCAAAAGAATCAAGACCATCCATATCAGAGGATGCATGTCAAGAGATGCACCATTTGAGGATTTTGACACCGGGAGATCGTGAGTCAAGAGTCTCCCAAAATCACGAAAGGACCAAGACCGTCCATCAAGGAGGATACGTGGAAAGTAGGAAAGGTTTCGGGAAAAGGCCTGAAATATTTTGATCCATCGATCTAGTTATATTGTGGTCGTCGGTTCTATAAAGACCTGGGCCATTGATCTCTCAGCAAGGAGATTTTGGGATTTCGTGGACCAGGGATTCAAAAGGGAAAGGAGGAACGCTTGCATTGCGATTGCTCGAATCGAGAAATATGGTAGCGCTTTGATGTTAAGAATGTGGTCACAGAGTGGTGGTCACGTGGATGGAGGCTAAGGGAGGAGCCTGTTTCAGGATTAATCCGTAAGTGCGGACACAAACCGATCTCCCTAGATCCACCTGGATCTAGAACAAAACAGGACAGAATACTACTCTTTCCCTAGATCTAGCCTATTGAGTGAACTAAGAGATAAGGATTATGGACATACCATATCTGTTGTTCCAATATTTACTCCAACGCTCTTGCACTGTTCAGATCACAACAGTCCAAACCAATCGAAGTAGAGACGGACTAATATATTCAATAGCTAGTCTATACATGTGATCAAGGAATCATGTAATAAAGTGACATCATCTTTATGGGAAAGGGACATATTACTATATTGAATTAATTGAAAGTGAAACTTACAACTTGAGCCTTGATGTCGTAGATCTCCTTTCGATGGCTACTAGTTCTGACACACAAACTTGTTCATGCATGAAGAAAATCAACCACTTGTGATGACCTTGTTGTAGTCTCTTGCTGCTGTAGCATCAATCCTTCATACAGGCTTTCAACAATTCTCTAATCAATCTCTTGCTAGCTTGCTTCTAACTTTCTTAACCTTTTCCATGAGCAATCTCCTCAATATATAGGAGAAGATAATTTAGTTACTTGGATAGAAAATGATCCCAAGATATCTGGAATGACAACACTTGAACAACCATTCGTTAGCCAACTCATTCTTCTCGAAGATTCTCTGCTAGAAGGCTCGAGAACTTCATATTTTTTCCCTTTAAGAATATGTTTGCACCCTGGCCTTTGTTACAGTGCGAACTATTTGCACCCTATCTTAATGCAGCCTACGAGAATCAATAATTCTCATAGGTAAGTATATAGGTAGCCTGCGAACTTCTTGAAAAATATAGTTTCTGGAAGAAGACAAGTGGAACTTTTCTCAGGAAATTATTCTTATTGACAAGATTGATTTTCAATCATCATGACATCATCATAACATCATCACAATGACCAAAATTGTGGATAAAAGAATGCCCCCCAAAGTCTGAGAGTGGAATCAGTGACAGTCGATGGACTTTGTAAGCTGCATGTGTGTGTCAAAACCAAGAGCACATCTAATCAAAAACCTGCAAACATCCAAGCATCGGCAGAATATAATAATTATCCCTTCTGAGGTAGGCATTCCCATACTCAAATCATAGACTGATGACATGATAAACAGAGATCATGGCCACCAATCATACACTGTGGATCCATGCAGTCATAATATAGCATAGACACCTGAATACACTGTGGATCTATGCGACAAATTTTCAGTCAAGATGACATGGCCACGAAACATACATAGTGGATCTATGTGTCACAAATTATACATACTCCATCGCAACCTGGATCACTTAAGACAATATCCAGGGTCTTCAATCTC
>JASDQU010030355.1:22497-36253 GCA_032191745.1 Picea mariana | reverse complement strand
AATTTTGAGCTCAATGCCCTTCTTTTGTTCCTTCATCTTATTTCTTTGTTCTCCTCTCTGCGTGGTTGATTTCCTCTTTGGAGGTGTGTTTTTCTACGCTAGAATATTTATTTCTTGGGTGTCCTTACCATTGTGTTGCTTTTCTCCATTTGTCTCCTCTACGCCCTCAGTTCCTAACATTGAGGCCCTTGGTATAATTTTTTTGGTTTCTTCGTTGTTGTACCAATGAATGTTGATTTGGTGTGCTCTGTTGCTTTCCTAGTATTTGTTGTTGGGATACTAGACTTTAGTGATGTGCCAACTTCTGCATGTTCTTTTCCATTTTCTCATTTATTTACTACTACTGGTACCTACCATTGTTCTGGCCATTCTGATAGTACCCATTGGACTTCTTTAGCTGTTAGGAAATACTTAATATTTATCCATGTCTTCTTAGGGTCTCTTGGACATGTCTTATTAGGGTATCGTCTAGCTTGTATCCATGTATTATGCCTGGATTCCTTAAAATTGGGTATCCCCTCATGCTCCTTCACCACTTCAGGTGAAATTATCCATGTATATTCCATTTTCTCTTGCATCTCCTAAGTGTACATGCCAAAAATGCTTGATTTGGATTTACTATTCTTGGGGTCTATGTTGTGTCGCAAGGTTTCATATCTTGTTGCACCACACCTTCCTCTTCTTTCACAAAAACCTAAATACTTTGGTTTTTTCCACGTGTCTAAATTTATCAATATTAACAATCAGGAATAGTGGAACTTCGTTCCAGCATCCCTGCAGTCTTAAGAATAGGTTGAGAAAATACAACGCCTAATTAAGAACTGTACCCTTTGCACATTGCACAACTGTTGTGACTACCCCTGCAGACGCTTCTTCTTTGTGGCATTGTCTAAGTAGCTTGTAGGCCATCAAATTTGTCAAAAATATGGTAGTTGGTTCATTGATGTTATTAATGATCATACCTTTGTTTCCCCTATTAGTGCCAAATCGATTCTTCACTTCTTTTGCAATACATTTTTCCTTTGTTTTGTCATCAAGATACTGCTATGACTTTACCCCATCTGTCACCAGTCCTCTAATCTTAGAAATTAGGTTGACATCGATCAAGATAGGTTTTTCCATCCATAAAAACCCTCCATGTGCGTGCACTAAAAGTTGTTTTACACATGCATTAATTTCCTTCATGTTGGAGAAATATTTTTTTTTTGATGCACTTGTTCAGTGGGAGTTAATTGACTAGTTGTATTTTAGACTTTCTATTTAGATGATTACGATTATGCATGATTGCATTCCTAAGGAAATATAATTGCTTGATTGATTTTCTTAATTATGGAATTTTATGCCCTATATATGAGTGTATTCCACTCATTCATTGTATAATATTGATCATTCATTGTATGAATCATTCATTCATTGATCAACTCATTGGAGCACTGTGAATATATTTTTTGAGTCTTTCATATTGAATCTCTCATCCTTTCTTGATAAGCTTTGTTTGTACTTCCTTTAGCTAGATCTCTTGTGCGGGTTTCTATGAAACATTGACACTTCCCCCTGCCGAAGTGAGGGATTTCAAATAAATTCATAATGGCAGAGTTATAAAGTCTAGATATCCATTGTTTGGGTTCCATTATCAGGATACATTTAGATGTTGACCCTCTATTCTCTATGTAAACCTCCTCTGTAAGATCTGGAAACTTGGTTACCTCTATCACATCATGATCTGCATATCTCATCTTGGGGACAAACCCCATCATGTCTTCTACAAATATGACTGAATCTAGAATGTGGGGTACTCACAACTCAATCTGTTGTTGTGTGCACATTGTCATCATTATTGCCCTTATTTTCCTTTTCGATGGACCTCATGTATCTATTTATATTTCTACATATTGATATTTGTCTCTTTCATCCTTATCCTCCGACAGTTCTTCTACCCTAGGGTTTTCTTCTACATCTGGAGTTGGGCGCAGGCCTATTTTGAGAGGGAAGGATATTTTGGGCACAGGCCTATTTTTGGAGAAAAGATATATTTTGGGAAAGACATAATTTTGGAAAGGAAGACCTAATTTTCGAGCATGTGAAATAGATGGAAAGAAAGCAACATGCAGAAAATGAAGGAAAAATAGCATGCAAGAGGAAAAGAAATGTGGCACGCAGGAAGGCAAGCCTAACCTTTATAGGGTTAGGGTTTTTGATAAGGATTGTAATGGCTATAAACCTATAAAATAGTATAAATAAGAACCTATGAGGTATATCTTAAATGTTTTTGGTGAGTTGATGACGATTATTATGATTTTTTAGAGAATGTTGATTGTAATAAGGTTGTAGAACAACTAAATAAGCTAGTTTTTGAGGGTTAGGTCATAGGTTGAGGATCCCGGTGTGATCTAGTCTACCTCACAGAGGTTCCTTAACCTCATCATGATTGTATGATTGAATATGTAATGCACGCAACACCATATTTTTTAGAAGATTAAATAAAAGAGTACAGAAGCCAAATCTTTGTGGATGTATCCCCAAGAGGGGGTGAACCACGGTAAAAATTGTGTTCGAAGTGATGTTTCTTGAATGTTTACATTCTGTCAATGATTATCTTATGAATGAATGATTAAATAGATTTCTTAGCATGCATGCATAAGGCTAAAGATGAATGAATGTTAGAAATACTTGAATCAATAACAAGTTTAATTCATAAAGAAAGATAGAATACACTTTCATATCCCCACTCATTCCTAGACTACAAACACATAGGTATTTCACTCACCCATAAAATTTATCTCAGGTGAGAATGCATTGTGTACTCTGCACACAACGTTTCCTTCTAGTTTATTAGGAGGGTCTATAGTTTTATAGGGTTTTCTTGGAAACTTGTTGATATCCGAAACTAGGTTATCCCAAGAAGTGAAATACTAATCCAAAAAATGGATATGTTATCATTTGGAGCTGCATATGATTGAGTGGATGAGATCCGTCGAAGAAACGTGCAGAGAATGAAGATATAGAAGGGAATGCTCAGGCCATGGAATCCAATAAAGGAGGAGATTGAAATATGGTTTAAAAGAAAGGAACTTGAGTTTTTGCAGAAGGATAACAACAACCCCAAGTTAACACCATGCAAATATATCGACAAATACATGTTTAGTGACTTGCATGAAGTATTTTTCTGTGAGTTCCCGCATTTGTTGCAGGAGTGGTTATAGAGATTAAAAGACAACCACCCTACAAATCGAATAAGAAAACTGGAGTGGAATCCTATGGACATTGTGCAGTTACAGCAAGTTAATAACAAATTTATGTGTTCAGTAGATTTATGGTTAGATAGTAGTGTCGCAGGATTTATCATCGAATTTCCAGTAGATATTGTGAAGTCTTACATAGGAGCAGAGCAGGATTTTGTAAAAGGACACAGAGGTGGGTACATTAGATCACAGTATACTTCAATCAATATTTTATTGTATGACAATGGTGTGATTACCATGGAATCAAACAACTAGGCTTCCCTACGTGCACGGGGGAAGGGAGGAAGCATTGAAAGGAGGTTGATAAATGGAGGAAGATATGGATAACGGAAAGAAGAAGGATGCCATGAACCCAATCATGATGGAAGAATACTAGATAAAGTAGATAATGGTTGAAGATGGAAAGATGCACAGTGGATTACCCTACCGATATAAAATTAATAAAAAGAAAAGAGCCATAGCTGATAGAGAGGGCTTGGCAAGAGATGAAGAAGAGGTAGAGGATCTTCCAATTGTTGATCATATTGAGGAAATCCTGCGTGAAACGTATGAAAGGAAAACAAAAGGTTTAGGGTCAGGGATAGAAGTTAGAACTCCAATCTAGATCATTGTCAGTGTGGAGCCTACAACCCCATGTGTGACTAATACACCAGAAATAACACCAACGTTTAGACAATCAAATATTGGTGGAAGAAAAACAACAAGACACACATCCAATCAAGGAGCATCAACTGGGGACCCATTTTAGGTAGCAACATTCAATTATCTACACCACATGGAGGTAGTAGTTCAACACAGTTCAAAATGGTAGGACATGATCCCATAATCATATTACAAGAATTTCAGGGAGAGGCATCTGAGGACCCGAAAGATCACTTATTCATCTGTGAGAAGATATGGGAACAAAAGGAGATCACAGATGAGGATACAAAACTCACACAATTAGCTATTACACTAAGAGATCGTACATTGGACTGGTACATGAGCCTAGATGTAAACAATCCACCAGGAGTAACAATGACTATTGCAGATGTAAAAAAAATATTGNCCTATGCATACTTGAAGTCCCTTTTTGCAGTTCCCAGAGCTAAAAATAATATTTTTCCACATATACATGCCCAACCAGGAGTAACAATGACTATTGCAGATGTAAAAAAAATATTGATAAATGAATTTCAGAAGCCCAACTCAAAGGACCAGTATATGAATGGAATGATTGAAGTCGGGAAAAAACCAGTTGAGTCTGTTTGGGAGATTGATCAGAGGTTTAAAATTATGAAAGGTAAGTTGAAGTACGCAATTAATGACATGAAACATAGGAACTTATTTCTGAACTCATTGTTACCACACTTGAAATACCTATTAAGACAACAGAAGTTCCAAACTCAGGAAGACACTATACATGAAGCATTACAACTAGAATAAAACCAGTATCAAAATAAAAATATGGCAATCGAGGAGTTGAAGGAGGATGTGAAGAACCCAACATTCCAACTTAACCAGAATAAGGGAAGAAAGAAAAGTGAAGTTGTTTGGTGTACCCTATGTACGAAAGAAGGACACCATAAGAACGAATGTCCAACTCTCCCGCAGCATATGGAAACAGGAGTACAAAACCCTTTGCCAACAGGAGGACCATGGTGCGAGATTTGTAAAATGCATGGAAATGATCCATATCATTATCCAATGATGCGAAACTATAAAATAATACCCAAAAGTTCATATTGCAATTTTTTGAAGTCAATGGGTCATGATGATAAGGATTGTAGGATGATGGAGTTGATGAGAGAAAGAACTGCAGATACTTATAGAGTTCAATAAGAAATGATGTCATCACAAGTTGCACGCCAATTCAACCAAGTACCACCACCATAAAATAATGTGCAACAACAATACAACAATGTGCAAACGCGGTATAATAATGAAGAACCACAATATAATCCTGCGCAGTATAACTCGGTACCTCAATACAATGCACTGCGAGGAGATTGAGGTGGATACAGAGGTGGAGGAAGGGGTAGAGGAGGATTTAGACGAGGCAAAGGACCAGTTGTGTGCCACAAATTCCAACAACGAGGACATTATTCAAGGGATTGTCCACTTCCACCAACAACATGTATGTATTGTTGCGCAACAGACCATGACACATAATATTTTCCAACACTCTTGGGAAAGATCCAATAAAAAAGGAACCAGAACAACCAGAATGTCTAGTGGATCTCTGCAAAAGCTAGGGATGATGGGAGAAACATAAATATAGTCACCCAAGGAGGATCCAAGATAGGGAATGATGCAACAAAACAATATCTAGTGCAACACCAATGGGTTAAGAAGAATATTGAACCATAGAAGCAATTTTATGCACAAAAAGAAAAGGAAACATTTATGGAGTCCAGACAAGAGTTTCACAAGAAAAATTTGGCGTCTACATCAGTCGTGCAGCAAAATCATAACTCACCAATGTATGAGATGCCCTCCTCAATGGACCATATCTGTAAAGGACAACCTTTAGAGAAATTAAGTACCGTAAAAAAAATTCTGCAATCATATGATAAGTTATTGAAGGATCCATCACCTGTTAAGATCTTACAAAATATGATAGAAATATGTAAGACAGAAATAGAAGGAAAATTAGAGAAAAAAACAGTTAATCATCTCCATACAAGAAGAAGGACAAGTAGAGAATTCAGAATAAATGTTAATATTAGGGATTTCAGTATGGGAGATATTATACTAGACTCATGCTATGAAGTAAATGTATTACCTAAGAAGACATGGTAGTGTATGGGAGAATCCACACTAGGCTATTCAATTTTCTAGTTGAAATTAGCAAATCAACACAGAGTGTTACCAATTTGAAGACTTAAAGGTGTGACAATAGATTTGGATGGAGTGCGAACTATGGCAGATTTTTAAGTAATAGAGATAGTATATGGCACAACATCTTACCCAACATTGCTTGGATTGGATTGAGAATTTGATAACCAATCTATAATCAACCTGAAGACAAGAAAAATGAAATTTCAATCAAGATAATATAGAGTCATTGCACCATTGAATCCTTCAGAAGGAGAAAGGTTTGTAGATCCCACTTGTTTGGATCTAGAGGAAATAAACCAGTTGTATAGAACCACTGCGCGAGAAGAGGATTATGTTAACCCAACTGCAGATGGGTACTCAGTTGGAGAAGCATTACATCATGTTCTTCTGACTCAGATATGGGTTTCGAGAATCGACAACAATGATTACATGAAGTTTCCACAAGGAGGTGTGTAAGAATAGACTGCGCAGTAAGATGGATTGGTACAGAGTTAAGAGAACCTCTCAATTTTCACGGGCTAAATGAATTAGATGGATTCTTGAAAAAATATGAAGAGGAAGTATTAGAAAATAAGAGTATCTTAGCCTTATATATTGCACTAAAGGAACACCTGCAAGATGGTGGGGTGCGCACAAAGAAACAATTCAGGACTGATATCAGTGTAAATGACTACTATGAATTACATTTGGCACAGATAAGGGGAGAAATAAAATGCATAGGTATAATGGATAGGGAACACTAGTTGAACACTTAGCAAAGTGTAGAACACAGTTGAGGATGACACCACTAGAGGAACGGTCTGATCACTTTATCCATACATTGGAAAGAATCCCAAGGAACTGGTATATAGACCAGGAGATGTGCAGAGGCACTACAAAATGGACAGGCTTACAACATAATTTTGTAGTAACCTTCTCATTTGAACATGATAACCCCAACATTGATTCAACATTGAAGATGATACAGTGAATGATATTAATTAATGAACCATAATTTGAAATCATGACAGAATATCAACAACATAATAGACAAACACTCAAGAGTTACTCTCATGCTATCGTGTGGAAGAGGAAGCACCGGATGAAGATGATCCGCACAAAATTTAGATTACATATATTGAAGGAGAAAGAGAGGTGGAAGGTCCATCTCTAGAATTAGAAGTATTTTTTTCATCAATAAAATTTAATAAATTTAATATTGGGACTAATGAAAACCCTAAAATAGAAAGTATTAGAGACTATTGGGATGAGTAAATAGTTGAAATAATAATAGAGTTATTGTGCGAATAGAGTGACCTATTTCCAACAACCTTTACAGCTATTAAAGGCATAGAAGGGGAGCTACGTGAGATGACGATATCCCTCAAACCTAAATCTAGACCTCTCATGAAGAAGCCCTACAGACTGAATCCAGTATACAAGTAGAAAGTAAAAGAAGAAATTGACATAATGTTGGAAGCTAGTACCATAGAACTAGTAGAGGAATTTGAATGGATAAATCCTATGGTAGCCCAAGAAAAGAAACAAGGAGGGATAAGGATTTGTGTAGATCTGAGTAAACTTAATGATGCTTTCTTACATGACCCCTTCACTACCCATTTCACAGATGAGGTATTAGAAAATGTGGGAGGTCAGGAAGCATATGCATTCACGGATGGATTCTCAGGTTACCATCAAATTCAAATATATCGAGAAGATAGGTATAATAATACTTTTTCTATAGAATGGGGATCCTACCAATATACATTCATTACATTTGGGCTGAAGAATACACCAGCCATATTTTCAAGAGTAGTCATAGATGCTTTTAAGGAATTCATACATCAATTTCTAGAAGTATATCTGGATGAATGGAATGTATATAGTTTGTTAAAAGACCATTTAGAAGTGTTAATATTAATGTTGGAAAGATGCAGGCAATGTACGATATCATTAAACATAAAGAAATGCATTTTTGGTACACCATTTGGAATATTATTGGGACATATAGTGTGTAAACAAGGTTTACTAGTGAACCCTTCTAAGATTGTAGCCATTTTAAATTTACCACCACCAAATTCATTGTGTAAGTTAAGAGTAACAATGAGACATACATGCTATTACAACAAGTTTATAAAGTGGTATGCACAAATTACTCCACCAATGGAAAAAAATTTAAAGAAGGACACCAAATTTCAGTGGAATGAGGACTATTAGTAAGGATTGGACACTTTAAAACAAAAGATGGTAATAGCGCCTATACTAGTATTTCCAGATTGGGAAAATACATTTCATGTGCATGTAGATTGATCATCCATAAAACTTGGAGAAATTTTGGCGCAGCTAGGAGCAGGGGACTTAGACCATCCTATAGCCTTTGTAGGCAGAAAGTTGTCAGAATTAGAGCAGAACTACAACACAACAGAAAGAGAAGGCCTAGCCATAGTATATGCATTTTAGAAATTCAGGATAATGGAACCGATTTCCATTACTCCTGGATGATAATTCTAATAGCTTTGGTAGAATGGAAGAAGACAAAGTTCTCAGATTTCCTGGATATGAAAGGGAAATTTTATGCGGCCATATATGACTCCCTCTCGAAGGTCAAGGATAACAAAACTCAACAAGAAAACAACACAGTTTTTGCAATGCTGCTAGAAGAGATAAAAAAAATGCACAACTAATGTGTGGCACATACCTATGGAGGTAATCCAAGAGAAAGAAGGGATAGCCAGGTTCAATTCATCCAGGAACCACATGTGGATCCAAGCCCCAAGGGATCTAAAGAAGGCATGGCTAGAAATGAAATATTGTCTCACCAAGGAAGAATTTGATTGGATATTCAAAGATTGGCATGCACAGTGGCAGGTGCCAACAACAAAACCATCAACAAGGTTAGTCATGAAAAAAACCTCTAAGACCAAGGAAAAGGATGAAGTAGGTTTCTCAACGAGAAGAAACAATCCATCCAATAATACTAGAAAGGTTGCCGTAAGAAATTAGTCATCCAAAAGCAGCGCAGTACTGAAAAGACCAAGGAGGAAAACAATAGTGACAAGGACAAGAAACCAACCACAAACCCGAAAGGGGGATACTTCACAGGTTGGATAAGAGAGGGTCAAGGATACAAAAAGTGGGGTGCAACCCTCACAGACAATAAGGAAGCCAAAGCAAGAAAAATAGGTGCATGAAAAGAGGAAGTCCATCACGGAAGACCTTGTTATCACACTGAGAGAGGATGATGTAGAGTTAGCCATGGACAAGGTCGAAGATAGGGGGGAAGAAGTGGTATTCATTACAGATGAATAGAGAGAAGAGATCATGGCCAAGCTCATCAAAATCAATGAAACTCCACAAAAAGTACAGAGCCAAGCAATACCACATGCCATGACACAACAATAGGAAAAGATACAGCCACCCCCTATGAAGAAAGAAGGAGGGAAGACAATAAAAATTGTAGTACAAGGCAGGGATAAATTTACAGTCATGCACCGAATGATCAGAATGGATCAAGATACTGCATAGAAACCCATGGGGGACATGGATCAACTTGAAGTTGTCATGGAATAAATACCCACCAAGGCACTATACAGACTCTAAGCCAGCGTAATGCAATAAGTGCAATCCAAGGTCTTTGCGGATGCAACCAACTTGGAGGTGGTTAGAGGAGTCAATGAAATTTTAAAAATCACATGTGACCAACTGACCTCAGAGAAAGAGTATTATAAAGAAAGGCTCAATCATGCGACTCCTCCGAAGGCGTGAGAACAGAGAGAAAAACAATCTACACTCTGGATAGTTGAGATGGAAAAAGAAGCAAGGGAAGTAGAATAGTTGTTCGATAGAACTGTGAAAATATGGACTATTCTGGAAGAATATGAAAAGGTTCAAAAATGATACCAACAAGAGGAGAGAATCAACGTTGCGGTACAAGAGCTAAAGAAACGAGAGAAAACAATGAGTATAAAAGAGTGATTGAAGGGAACTCAAGAAATGAAGACTTTGCAGACTTAGCTGAAAACAACGCAGACACAAAAGCAATAAAGACAAGTTGAATTATAACCCCTCCAAGGATAAGAGACATATATGATTGCACAGTTGGAGGAAGAGAATAAACGTATGGCACAGACATAGACATAGGGTGCACCATTAATGCACGAGGAGATAACAACGCATAAATTAGAGGTGCTAACATGAAAAGTTGTGGAGATGAGGGAAAAAGAAAAGGAACTAGCAGAAAAGTTCCATAGTTTGAACAGGGTAGTAGAGGGAGCATGCACTACCTGATTGGCTCGCAACTAGCCACATGTTAGTGTTTGGTGTGTTTTGGGTGCAGGCCTATTTTGAGAAGGAAGGTTATTCTAGGTGTTATCACTAAAATTTTGTCTGCAGTATCGCATTCAAATGGTTACAGGAATATAACATCTCCAAACACCTTTTAGTTCACCTGAAGCACCACAAATTCATTTCCAAAAGGCACAAACTATACAAATGGTCAAAAAATTGTCATGCGTTGAAACACTAAAGGAAGCATGCACACATGTGCAGGACAAAGAAGCCCATAGAGAGCACATGCGCCATATGCACGACTGTGTACAAGAAAATCTGTGCATTCCTGTGAACGACACATTTATGGTTCTTGTCATCCCCTCACCCACTTCTGGATCAGCTCCCAACTTAATTTTACCCTCAAATCCAAGATGAATCCAAATGGGGTGTTGGGAAAATACATAAGGGTGCCCTAAAGGGCCCCTTGTTCACAGTAAAGACCAGTTGGATATTGGCTCAAAGACATTCTATAAAAAAAGGCCATGGGTGCACTAACAACTCAAGAATTGCATTGTATTGTTATGCTGCCTCTATCCTCTCTCAATAAACCTCTTTTCTTCTTAGATCATTCTAGCAACATGTCAATAAGCTATTCACCTCACGTCTTGAGGGAATAGGCTTGGATTTCTTCACCATTTGTTTTCTAGTTTATCATTTTAGGAAGAGCTCTCAAATAGGGGATTTAAGATCCCTCCCAAGGAGGAAGAGGGGATCCATAAGGCCTCCTTTCTCTATGGTGTTTTCTCACTAATATAGTTATCCATTGGTGGCATGATTATTGGTCATTTGGTTGATTAATTTTGGTTCAAATTTCCTCATGCATTTTAGTTTTGTTTCTTTAATTATTTATTTAGTTTTTTCTAACTTAGTTGTTTGTTTATTTCATTTGATTGAATTGTTTAATTCATACACTAACCTCTATGTTGTCTTACAGGCCCAACTAGACTTGTAAGTTCCCCTGTTTTGCTCATTCAAGTGGCGAAAAGGACATAATAGATTGGCAACCATACTCGAGATAAGGTATCAATTTCCTCCCTATCTGGGTTGTTTGAGCACTTATTTTTGACCCATTTTCCTTCCAGGGATCATAATTTCCCTAGCCTTGCCTCTCAAGAGCTGTGTTTAGAGTTGGAGGAGGAGAATTCCACTTAAAATCCCCCCCCTTGATGCATATCATAATGTGCATGGGTGTTCCAGCCCATGGGTGTCCCTGCGCATTCTACGCACAGTTTTCCAAAAGGTATTCATTTCTATGCACAGTGTGTGCCCACTGCGCCTCTGTGTGAAATGTAACCCATGCATCTGTCCAAAATTTCCAAATTATAAGAGTTTTTGTGATGTTTTGAAGGCCCCTAGCCTTCAAAATATTCCTTTTATTCAATTTGTAAAAACACAACACTTAGATTCCCTTCCCACATGAAGGGTTAGTCAAAACATAGGTACTTAGGGGGTTAAAAAGAACCATATTTCTCCTATTTTAGTTTGAGTTTCCACATGGATGGTTTGTTTTGATTGTAAAATTTAAGTTGATATTCTTTACTATCACATATAAAAACACTTGCATTGGGACCATAAATCAAACTTTAGTCATTGAGTATTCTCTTCTCTCACACCATAGACTAATCTTGAGAGGATAGGACAAGGCCCCCTTAGGGATCCTCTTAGTTTCATATTCAAAACATATTAAATTTGTAAGGGCCCATAGATGCTCACATATTGCAATGTTAAGATATTTTTGAAGCTACTTTCTTAGTTTACATCACTAGGGGAGTTTAAATATTATAGTAACAGACCCATAATGCCCACATGATTTCAATCTAAGATAGCTTTTTCAAAATCTTTCTTAGATTAAATCACATTAGGGAGTTTAAAGGATTGGTAAGGACCCATATGTCCACATGCTAGTTCTGTAGGGACTTTAAAATTACACAAGGTTATACCAATGACATCTAGTAATATAGGTAACAAGATTTGTAAGGACCACATGAAGTCCACATGTTGTAAGGTTACACCTAACTTATTAAAATTTAGCACATTTTATCACTTTCTCACACACAAAGTCACTACTCACTCACATAACTTCATCTCAAATTATGGAGGTTGAAGTAAGTTTAATCCAAAGGGATTCCAAAACATACCACTATTTCTTGAAGGAATTAACCACACCCACTTAATTCAAATGAGATTGGCTCACACCCCCAGTCTTTCAACCAACCACATCTAAACATTTTCTAAAAAATCACTATTTTTTCCTCCACAGGAGGTGCCAAAAGAATTTTGTAGTCTAGGTAGGATATCGGGGGTAGGCATCCAAATAACCTCCCGTTATCTAGTTCTCACATTTTCAAACATTAGAAATTGACAAATAAGGAACTTTAAAATCCTCCAAGTCAAGTTTTCTTAACACCATAAGGAAGGGAGATACTCATGAAGGGTCGAAGGCTGAGGTCTGATTGTTCTGTGCATCCCCCCTTGTGTCACCTAACTCTTGGAAGGGATCCATCCCATGACCCATTTCTAATGCCGGAAATCTAAATGTCGCACTTTCACTAAGGTACCTAGTGGCGAAATTTTAGGACATCTTGTTGTTGGAAAATAATACCCTATGGACTAACAAGCTAGGGCTGAACCTGCACACAGATCATGACCTTAAAGAAGCACTTTTAACCTATCACCCCAATACTCAAACCCCTTTTTCACACACAAGCATGGAAGAGATCTACTAACCGTTTTCTATCGATGTTTGATGTAGATCCTCCGTTGCGCTTTATCTGCTTGCTNAAATCAAATAAAATATATATCACTCGTGCATTGGGATGGGAAAAGTATTCTTTTATTAATCTCAAGATGAATCAACTTACAATAATGATAGAGACCGACCATC
This sequence comes from Picea mariana, assembly GCA_032191745.1. Classification (NCBI taxonomy): domain Eukaryota; kingdom Viridiplantae; phylum Streptophyta; class Pinopsida; order Pinales; family Pinaceae; genus Picea; species Picea mariana. The sequence continues at coordinate 22,999 of JASDQU010030355.1, read as the reverse complement.
GTTCCTCAATCCTGATCCTGGGCTCCTCCTCTTCTTTGTCCTCCAACTGCTTTTCTTGAATTCTTTTTAGGCTTAAGTAAATGCTAAAGGGTTGGGACAAATGGATTCAGGAATTGGGCATAGTTTCTTTGCTATCTTTTTCCTCCTCCAAATAGTACCCCTACCCCTTCTTTTATAGGCTAGAAGGAGCTAGGGTTTTGGACGAACTCTCGGCCATGCATGGCTGGGAGTTCCAGTTAACTGACCCAAATCTTTTTGTCCCGTCGGCAACTTTCCTGTTTTTGTGCTTTTTTAGGTAAACGCGGGCTGTAGTAGGCTAGCCAGCGTTCCACCGCATGCAGTAGTGAGCCTGCCAGCGTTCCAACGCGTGCAGTAGAGGGTTAGGGTGCGTGCCACTTGTTTTAAGAGGTTTTTTAAGACTCTAGTCAGCATGGCTTTGGAAATGAAGGGTAATGAGTTGGCCTGATGCTAGGTAAGCATGGATGGTGCAATTTAGGGTTAT
>JASDQU010030355.1:11554-22397 GCA_032191745.1 Picea mariana | reverse complement strand
AAGCGTGGCTTGATGTCTGTCCTAGGTACCGCAGTATACCCCCGCAGTCACCTGTGTATGTCCCTAGAAAAGATTGGCAACTAGTTTGCTAGCACGTGAACAGTCACTAGGCGGGTACAATTGATAGTCGGGTAGACCACAATGAGCAAGGTATCGATCCCGAAACCTATCAAGGGTATCGAGAGAAAATGGTCCGGAAGACAACTGAGGACCTCGAACGGATTCGAGACCCATGAATCTCTGTGGAGAATGCAAATGACAGAATCCCTCAACAAATCCTCGATATGTGTTCTCCACTATGCTCGGTCCATCTTTGGAGGGGTTATCTCCACTACCTTTCCTTACGTGACCTCGTGTTTAGCCCCTGTGTTAGAGGGGGTTCCCGGATAACTTTCCATAACTGGACTTCTACACTCCCTATGACAGACTCCAATGTTTGGTTTGAGTGGCCTTGGAGAATTTACTATCCAACCTATTTCAAGGCCCTAGTTCTGAGCTAGTGTATGAACCCTACAAACAAAAAGTCTAATAGTTTTTAATTAGCGTTGCTTTTAATGGGATTTTTAAGTCACAAAGTATGAAGGTGAAACTAATGGTGTGTAAAGACTCAAAGCAAAATGAACAAGAAATTCTTGGAAACAAAAACTTTTACAAAAAATGCAAAAACCAACAACTTTTCAACAAGAAAGACTTCTTTTTCTTTTTGAATTTTCTAAGATTTCATGAAAAAACTTATGAAAAAAGACTTCTTCCTAGCCACTCATGCAACAACACAATCTTCAAACTAAGAAGAAAATGAAAAAGAGAATTTTTTTTTTTATTTAATTGCAAAATGAAGCAATAAAGGGAAAATGCCGACAAGCACAAAACCTAGAAAACAAAATAAAATTATGGCTTAAAGCGCAGATCGCGAAGAACCAGAGCAAAGATGCGAAAAAGCAATCAAGAAAGCACTGATTCTAACACTTGTCTAAAAACCATAAAACAATTTTTTCTTTTGCCTTTTCTATCAAAAACATCAACTAATAAAAACACCGGCTAAGGATAAGAGGCCCTAAGCTACTGACTGTGCAGCCTCAGAATCAAACCCATGAGAGGAACACTTCTCACCACAGGAGGGGATGACTGCCCCACCCAGGCTGAAAAGCAACCAATCAAGCCCGCGACTGTCACTGAAACAGCACGTGTGCAAATGTGTGCTGAGTTATAACAGCGCGCGGGTACCCGCGGGCTAAACTTTAACAGGCCGCGGGTCTGTATAAAAGCTAAGACAAAACAAAACATAGGCAACCCAAACCTGAAAAAGGCCCCTGATATTGACAACCAGGGTCTCTTAAAGGCTTGGATGCTTCTTCTTTAACATAAAAGGAAAAAATAAATGCAAAATCAAACACAATAAAGTAGACTGAAAACAAGACAGTGAACCAGCAAGACCCAGACAGGATCTAGAAAGCCCCCTGAGAAGGTAAACTTCTGACAGGGAAGATGGGACTGCCTCTCAAGATTTCTGAGTCCTACACGCTAATGAAACCTCTGCAGCAAGCATTTAAACGTGAGCTACAGAAGGTTAGGGAACGGGTTACACACGTGCAAGCCTTCTGTAGGCCGCGTGTACCTCTGTGTGTCCTGATAATAAATTTCAAGCAACAGTCAAGAAAAAACTGGTATTGATAACCCGGCTCCCTGCTAGCTCTGACCTAACAAAAAACAAACAAACTAACTAACATAGAATCTACTCCTTTAAACTACCCAAAAACCTTCAACTAAATACGGAACCCTAAGATTAATATCCCCAGTGGAGTCACCAATTATGTTGTTGGGAAATAATACCCTACGGACTAACAAGCTAGGGCTGAACCTGTATGCAGATCATGACCTTAAAGAAACACTTTTAACCTATCACCCCAATACTCAAACCCCTTTTTCACACACAAGCACGGAAGAGATCTACTAACCTTTTTCTATCGATGTTTGATGTAGATCCTCCATTGCGCTTTATCCACTTGCTCTCGCTGCTCCTTCCAAAGACAATCCTGCAATCAAGACAAAACACTATGCATGCATGCTATTCTTCTATCTATGGGTTAGAGATTAAGCATAAATCAAATAAAATATATATCACTCGTGCATTGGAACGGGAAAAGTATTCTTTTATTAATCTCAAGATGAATCAACTTACAATAATGATAGAGACCGGCCACCGTTCCTCGATCCTGATCCTGGGCTCCTCCTCTTCTTTGTCCTCCAACTACTTTGCTTGAATTCTTTTTATGCTTAAGGAAATGCTAAAGGGTTGGGACAAATGGATTCAGCAATTGGGCAGAGTTTCTTTGCTATCCTTTTCCTCCTCCAAATAGTACCCCTACCCCTTCTTTTATAGGCTAGAAGGAGCTAGGGTTTTGGACGAACTCTTGGCCATGCATGGATGGGAGTTCCAGTTAACTGACTAAAATCTTTTTGTCCCGTCGGCAACTTTCCTGTTTTTTTGCTTTGTTAGGTAAACACGGGCTATAGTAGGCTAGCCAGCGTTCCAACGCGTGCAGTAGTGAGCCTGCCAGTGTTCCAACGCGTGCAGTAGAGGGTTAGGGTGCGTGCCACTTGTTTTAAGAGGTTTTTTAAGAGTCTTTTCAGCATGGCTTTGGCAATGAAGGGCAATGAGTTGGCCTAATGCCAGGTAAGCATGGATGGTGCAATTTAGGGTTATAACACATCTACCTAGGTGGCAATTGTGGGATGAAATTGCACCTTGATCAAATTTTGTGTGGCTATTGGGAAATATCTCCATCTCTTTTGTGATATTCACCCTCTACCCCTCATTATAACTGATTGTTTCATCCTTCACTAGTTCCTCTTCCGATGGCTTCAGACCCTTTTGTTGAGTACTACTGGAAGGTCCTGTTCTATTTGAGAGGAAGGATGTTACATTTTTTTAGGACATGATCATTTGTTTTCTTTGTTCTCCCACGTGGACAAAATCCACCTACCCACATGTATGCTTATTTTTAATTCATTGATGTATGATGCTCATTTGATTACTTGTGATTGCGAGATATATTGTGAAGGTCCAAAATTGTACAAAGTCTCTTGTTCATTTATTACTCTCATCACTATTTACACACATTCACTTTGCTAGTCGGACATCATAGAGGACCCACAAAATCCTCGTCGCTCCAGACGCTTGCAAAATCTCCCTCCTATCCTAGGAGGAGTTCCTAGTCTCACCAACTCACTGGCTCAACCATCTCACACCCCTGTGAGTGCTACTATTTTTGGGTCAACTTTACTTGGTTCCACTTTACTTGGGTCCAATTCCCAAGGCCAACCATCCACTAGCTCTCCTTTACAAGGAAGAAGAGGGAAAACTTCCTCCCAAATAATAAGTACAACCATGGTTGGAACAAATCCTCCACTACCACCCCACATACCATATTTGGCCTCCTTCAGCATACTTGATCTGATTAAGCTCACAAATGACCCCACATGGCCCAATATGCCTACCAAACTACCTTCAGACACTCCCAAGTTTGAACGGAAATCGGGGGAAGATCCCACCAACCATGTCACGACCTTCCACTTATGGTGATCTTCAAACATTATCATGGATGACTTCATCTGTTTAAGTTTATTTAATCGCACACTCACAGGTCCTTCAGTTAAATGGTATGTGGATGAAAAATCAGGGTCCCATGTGACTTTTGAATCCTTGGACAAAACATTTTTTACCTTCTTTCAACTACCATTTCATCATGACAATGGTCTAGAAATACTCTTTGAGTGTAAACAAACCTCATCCATGCATATCACTGACGACATTCACGAATGGCGTCGGTGACGTGGTTTATGCAAAGAAGAAACCACCAAAGAACAATGGCTCAATTGGTTTCTCAGATCACTCGTCTCTATCCTTTCCAAATATGTGGCCTCCACCTTCCTCCAAACTGAAGTGGAAGCCATCAACAAGGATCAAAAGTACAACCTCATTTATGCTCAGTCAACTTATCTATACACAATACTACCTAACGCCCCGAAACCCATACCATTTGGCTAGGACAAACCTGGGATGTCTCACGTGGAAGATGGATTAATTGATACCAAAACACACCATAATACATACATACAACCACCACCCATGTATGGTACACCCCAATATCCATCGATGTATGGAGGTCCATCTTACTACCCTCCTCCTCCTTACCAACAACCATATCCTGTGGGCCCCCCTCCACCCTTGAGTGGACCCTTGCCGACACCCATGATGCACCCGACCTATCAACCAAGTTTAGGTACCCCCTCTACCTCAACTTATAACATGGGCACTAATGAAATCTCTATTCCTTCCTATGCACCCTATGACTCATTGCCACAAAATAATCCATACTTTCCATTCACTGGACCTCAACAACCAATTTCTCCTCCATAAGGACAACCGCATTCTGGTGTTAACTTTATTGATCCCTTTCCCATTCAAAAATTTCAATATTTTGAACAACTAAATACAGAAAATCCAACCCATCAACCTAATAATGCCAAAAAAAAAGGAAAAAACCACAACAATAATAACCGAGGACCAGGGGGAAATAACCCCCAACAAAACCAACCTGCTGGGGGCAACCAGAATCGGGGTAAACAGAACCCCCATGGGGGAAATAAAAACAAATGCCAAGGGAGGAACAAAAACAACAACCTCCAAAAGAACTTACCTTGTGCTCTTTGTGGTGAGCAAGGTCATTATACTCACCATTTCCCCCAAATTGTCGACTTCAAACAGATGAAAGATTCTATGAACGCGCCACGTCCACTAGCATTGTCTTCCCCTCAATAGGCCCCACAACAATATTTGCAAAAACCACCCCTGACTGTATTGAAAAACCCTATTCCAAACCAAGGTATGATGAATACCCAATGGTATATGCATCCTTCCCTGCCACAAATGGGACAATATCAAATCTTTGGAAATATGACAAATTGCAATATCTTCCTCACTAGGGAAGAAGAAATTATTCTGCAAACACGCAATCATCAATACAACATGCCCTTTGAATCTACTTCAACCAATTCGGAAGCATCTCTAGCTATAGTCGGACAACCCTTGATGATTCCACGCCCTAACATTGAACCCTCCATTTGTATTCCTCGCATCCCATTATGATGGAATGTCAATAACCCTCAAGCTACGGAAGCACACAATTACAGTCTAGTCGATGACTTGGCGCAATCTCCCACAGCCATGTTAGTATTGGAGGTCCTCCAAACCTGTCCCACTCAAAATAAATCCTTGATTTCCACCTTGGGGGTAGTCGACCTTGATGATACTGTACTCATCACCTTGGGGGTAGTCGACCTTGACCTTGATATAGATTGTGGGGAACCTCGTCTCCCCACTTTGGTAGCTTTCCAGATACCGGTCAAAATTTGGAACATCATAGTTCATCGATGTATCATTGATGAAGGTGCATCCACACACATCATGTCCAAAAATATATGGTAGAAACTTGTCTCCCCTAAGATAATACCATCCACCATCACTTTGAGAGTTTAGGATGGATGACCGTCCTCTCCTGAAGGGATCTTTCAAAATGTCTCCATTGAACTCAGGGGAAAAACCATCCTTATCGATATTGAGGTTATCGACGCCCCGCTGGAGTACAACATCTTATTTGGATGTAGCTACATGTACTCTATGAAGGAAGTGGCCTCTTCTGTGTTTCGAGAAATGGTGTTCCCCCATGATGGGAAAATCATCAACATCGACCAAGTTTCACATTACGATCCTAACCCCTCGTCCAACATTGATATCATCCTAGATCTTGTCCACACTAGTTCCTACGCATACCCACTCATGGATATGGGCCCCGAAATTTTCAAAGACCCATCCTTGCTGGGGGAATACCATGGAGCACCACCACTCATACATTCTTTAGCACAAGTGTGTGTCATATTTTTCGATGGAACTGAAACTTGAGATACCATTCCTCCCACCGAGGCTTCTTCATCCCTCAACATCCCACCAGTTGAAGAAACTCTACCTCAGGAATTACTTGAGAACCCTACGACACCACTTATCCCTGATTTCACCCTTACCAAAGGGAAAATCCCATTTTTGGAGAAAATCCCCCAAGACATCACTTAGATTCCATTCTTCTACCCCCCACCAGAAGTACAAGATTTTCAGGTAGCTGCAAAACTTTCCCTTCCTAACATAGTTCTCTCCATTCCGGTATGGTATCTACACCCACCCATGATGGTTCCTCAACCATCCCTCCCTCCCCAATCAGAGGGAATCCCAATGTAGATTCCCATAATAATTCCTACCACACCACCATGACCCCCAATCACCAGCACCACTGCTATGGCTAAGGGTAGACTCAAAAAGAAATATCCAACCACTCAACTTCCTCCCCAATTTTAACCTCCTTGTGCACTTTGCAAGAGAGAGGGACACCCCACTAATCGATGTCCCTCTCTTCCCAAGTTATGCAATCTGATCCAACTCCCTCGAGAAACCACATTGCTCATTGCTTCCCCAAGCACACCTAGTACTACCACCATGTCCCCTACTACATGCAGTAAAGGGTTGTGAACCAAATTCTTATGTGCCAAAATTTTAGAGTATGGCCACTACACCCATCATTGCCCTGCGCTATCTCAGTTTTGATGGAAACTAATGACAATACGCCAAAGATTTTAGCAACACCCCTCTCCACCCACATAATCAAGTATCCACGTCACCGACATCCATTATTTCTCGATGATAGTCAACAAGCAGATGAGGTTCCCTTTCTCTCTTTGTGAATCACTTGATCATTTAACGTAACAGTGTCCTATGATCATCGAATACAGGTGTCGTTAAATGAACCTTATTCAAACTCCTCCAACCACCTCACTTCCTGTGATGCAAGTGATTCCCCCTTTTCCTTCTCCATATGTGGTTCACATCAGCTCCCCTAACCCTGAGTCACTTCCTATCCCTCCATGGTTCATGGATATACTGTCTGAGGATTTTCCCCTAAATCCTCCCAATTCTCTGGTTCATTTCACCCAGGAAATATTACCCCTGACCACACTTTACAACCCACAGTGTCTGGGCATTTAGTTCATGTCAATCACGCCATCACACTATAGTTGTGATAACCCTCTATGTCTTCACCACCTGAAGACAATCACGTGGTGATAGTCACCAATGTTACTTCACTGGATCCCCTATATTCTTGCATTTTTCACTGCAACGAAGGTATACTGGAGGAACTAACTACCCTCAATTTCCCATGGAATGGGCTCCATCACAAAACACTTTTTCCCTCATAGGAAGCCTTTGAACCTCCTAACCAAGGCTCCATATGTGCAATCGAAACCAAGGATTTTATTCCGCCAGGGAACATAGATTGGTTCAATAACCCTATCCCTGCTCCTGATGATTTTTAGGAAGGCAACATGGCCAACATTTCCCCCATTGTCAAAATTGACATTCCCATCAAACCAGGAATCATATAAGAAATCACCATAGTCATTGCATGCTCCCCTGAGGAACTCGTAGCTTACAAAGCCCTCTTTCAGGAATACTGCAATATTTTTTCCTGGTCCTATACAGAGATGCCCGACCTCAATCCTTCTATCATCGAACATTGCATCGACACATGGCCCGATGTGGCCCCAGTATGTCAAAATCAACGCCCACTTCACCCATCCAAATTCATGGCTATCAAAGCCGCAATTGACAAGTTACGTGTTGCAGGATTCATATACCCCATTGCATACACTTTGTGGGTATCTAACCTCTTCCCTATTAACAAAAAATAGGGCACTATTCGTGTCTACACTGGCTTTCATGATCTCGATCATTCTTGTCCCAAAGATAACTTCCCCACACCTTTCATTGACCAAATTATCGATGAATGTGTAGGCCACGAGGCTCTATCCTTCATGGATGGTTTCTCTGGCTACAATCAAATCCAAATCCATCCAGTAGATTATTATAAAACTGCATTTACCACCCCATGGGGTACTTTTTCTTATCGTGTCATTCTTTTTGGACTCAAGAACATAGATGCTACGTTCCAATGACCCATCAATTATATTTTCCATGATCTATCTCACATCATCCTCACTTACTTGGATGACCTCACTGCTCAATCAAAGAAGTGAACTCAACATCTAGATGACTTACGAGTTATCTTTCAATGATGTCTCCAATACAATATCCGCTTGAATCCCCTCAAGTGTGTATTTTGCATCATCATCGGACGCCTCCTTGGGTTCATTATCTCCCAACATGACATCATAGTAGACCCCTTCAAGGTCCAAGCTATCACAAAAATTACACCACCTAGGAATTTGTGCCAACTGTAGAGCCTAAAAGGAAAAGCCAACTTTTTACGACACTTTGTCCGAGATTACACCACTCGAGTGCATGGTTTCCTTCTCTTACTGCTTTATGATATCCCATTCTGATGGGATGAACATTCCTAAAATGATTTTGATGATTTAAAAGTGGCACTATCCAATGCCCCTTTGATTAGTCCTCTCGACTATAATCGCGATTACATCCTTTACTTGCCGGCCTCAACTATCTCAGTAGCAGGAGTTCTTATTCAACTAGGGGATGATGGCCGCAAGCATGTTATTTACTATATCATTAAAAATCTTTCAGGACCGCCCCTGAAGTATAATCATGAGGAGAAACTCACCCTTGTAGTTGTCCTCATAGTCCAGAAATTGCATCATTATATCTTTCTTCGCACTACCAAATTCATGGCAAATTCCAACCCCATGTAGTATTTGCTTAGTCGATGGAAAATTAATGGTAAAGTTTTCTGGTGGATCATCATCCTTCAGGAATACGACCTAGATTTTTTAACTCCCAAAATAAATAAAGCACTTCTTCTCACCGAACTCATCACAACGTCTCCCTCAAGCACTACAAGTTCACCCGTCAATATAGATTTTCCCAACGAACACCTCTTCTATATCCCATCAGATGACCCCTAGTATGGCGACCTCCTCGCTGACCTTTGGACATACAAGTTTGGGTTTCATCTCTCTCTAGATGATCGTTGGCTCATTCACCATCAGGCCCCTCAATACCTCCTCATCAGTGACATTTTGTATCGACGTGGGGTCAACACCATACTCTGGTAATGTTTAACCATCGACAAAGCCGATCGAGTCTTAAACAATTGCCATAGCAGTGCCTGCGGTGGCCACATCTCAAGTATAACTGCCACCTAAAAAATTATTTGAGCTAGATACTTCTGGCCCACGTTGTTTCATGACTGCATCCACGGTGTCAAGTGATGTCACAAATGCCATCTTTATGCAAACAAATCATGAGCACCACCCACTCTTCTACATCCAGTCATCACAGTTGGTCCCTTCTGCAAATGGGGCATATACTTCATGAATTGCAATCCCGCATCTAGAAATGGACACAAGTATATCATCGTGGTAGTATATTACTTTACCAAATGGACCAAATCCATTCCTACCATAAATAACATCGATGACACAACAACGCATTTTTTCTTCAATCACGTCATTACCCACTTCAAAGTCCCACTACAATTAGTCTCCGATCATGGTAAACACTTTTAGAATGATATATGCATCGAACTCTCCTCAAGGTTAGGCTTCTACCATGAGTTTTCCTCCCCATACTACCCTTAGTCCAACAGACAGGTTGAGGTTGTTAACAAAGTCTTCAAAACCATGTTGTAACACATTTTCAACAAACATAAGATCAACTGGAATCATATGTTGTTTTCAACGTTATGGGGTTATCGCACGACAGTCAAAACTGCCACTGGTTTTACACCGTTTCATATCCTCCATGGGATTGAATTCACCCTCCCTATCGAGTGGAAAATTCTCACATTGCGAACCACCATCGAGCTATTACCTGAAACTGCTCCAATGGAGAAGCACTTCTTGAACCTAGAGTCGCTAGATGAACATCATCGATCTTCCTTACAGAACAATAAGGTAGCTAAGAAATGGTCAAAGACCACCTTTGACCTCCATGTCAACTTTCACTCATTTAACGAAGGAGATCTCATCCTAACCTACGATATTTCTCACGATACTCTAGGTCATGAGAAATTCCAGTCATTATGGCATTGACCCTACATCGTCCAACACTACCGCACTAAAGGTGCATACATATTGGCCTCTCCCGAAGGCTATCCTCTCAAAGAACCTATCAACGGGTTGTACCTAAAGAAATTTTACGCTTGAGCATATCCATTCTACACTAGGATTTTTATTCATACACATTTGTAGAGTTTTTAGTCTCCTTTTGTTCCCTCCACTCCTCATGTCTGATCTACCATCTGTGTTATTGACAGATACATCCTCCATTCGCCTACCACATCGGTTACGCTGACGAAGCTAGTCACTGGACACAAAATCTCGCTTTAGCCACTTGGGCCCTCGAAACCCCCTCACATGAACTTCTCCACTCCAGTGACATATGTTTGGGTGCAACAACCAACAACCAATTAGAATACACAACCATCATTGGCCTCCTCTCCGAGGCCAGTCACCACCACATTCATCACCTTAGCGTCTTATTAGATTCCCAGCTTGTCGTTCTGCAATTCAACAATGTGTACCGTGTCCACGATCCTTTCCTCTTTTGCAAATTCCTGCAAGTTAGACTCTTATCTCGAAACTTTGATTCCATTACATTTACACATATTCCATGAAAATTTAATCAAACAAAAGATAACATGGCTAACATAGTGTTAGATTGGAATTTATCACATCAAGACATCATCACACATACATAAGTCATCAAAATTCTATCACAACATATAGATTAGACATCATAAAAAAAAACATAATAAAATAT
>JASDQU010030355.1:0-11225 GCA_032191745.1 Picea mariana | reverse complement strand
CAGCTAGGGGTCCTTCAGGTCTGGGGGCCAGTCGCCCAGTCATCGTTGCCCCCGCTACATCTTCTTCAGGGATCAGGGTCCACAACTTTGCAAAGCCACCCACACACTGCTACAAGACTCGCTCATCCTAGATATGGGACGACATGCCCATGAGAACACCCTACAATACCACCTCCAACCACTATCGAAAATCCTCTAAACCCCCACTGTCCTCTACCTGAGGCGCATGCGAGGGCCCTGCACCTTGATCGTCAAATCTATGCCTCCTGTCGGCTCTCACCTAATATGTTGGCCTCACACAAGGATCATGTCTCTGATGTCACTCTCCCACCCGTGGCTCTACCCTTGGCAGTCTCATTGGCCCCTGGTGAGCCGACTCTCCAACCAACTCCACCTCTCAGCTTCACGGCCCCACATGTGAAATATGCTAAAATCACAACACATAAGTACACCAACATACCTCTCTAGTCCCAATCCTCTCTAGGAGGAAAAACCATATCCGAGTCATGCCAGAAGTCCATCCCACCATATGGGAATTGTAATATAATATTCATCATATGGCACCACACACGCACCAACGTGGCCATAAAAAAGTGGCCACCCTCTCCCCCTCCATGATGTACCAAAACCGATGAACACCGCATCAGTTGTGGCTCCCATGTCCCAGCCACTGACAACAACACTCTAGGGTCAAACATGGGCACCCTCTCTAGAAACCACGCCACCAAGATAGATCCAAAGGAAAACTCACCAGATTCGACGATCTGACATCGGTTAATCTTTCCCATCATTTTGGCATGCAACATCAAGTTAATCTTCCCCATCATCTTGGCGTGTAACATCAAGCCCCAGGCGAAACAATCTCCATCCAATACTCTCAGCATAATCCTCAGCTGGCCACCACTGATCCATTGAGTCGCTAAGGATCCGTAGATCCTCCCAATCATTGTTGCGATGCATTGATGCAAGAGCGCATCCATTGCCTCGATGTGGATGACCAAAACTGACATAATGTTCAGCCCTGAACAATACCCCCATGCCAAATATACCAAGTGTACATCCCATGGAAATGGGAGATCAACAGGTAGGGACATTCCCCGAAAAGGGATCCCTGTCAAGAAATAGACATCCTCCATAGTCGAGAATGTCAACTGTTTCCCCTGCACAATGAAGCACTAAAAATTAGTGATCCACATCGAAATTAGACACTGAAGCAGGTACTCCTGCGACCGTATTAGTGGGGAGTTGAAGAAATTGAGAAACCCATAGGCTGCCAAGGGTCCTTGAATGCCCGACTCATCTCTCACCACCTCCTTGAGGCATTCCCGGTCCCGCTCTATCTAGTGGACTGGCATGCTGAAATGATGAACTGCATTCACAAAAACAACATTTGATCAACCATCATCATTCATTAACAAAAATATTCAAAAAAATACAAGTTTTTTCAAAATCCCAAGTGCGTGGCTGTCACCCCCCACAAGCACACACATATGTGCACCTATTATTCATACAGGTGAGCATCAATGCACAATTGTCGAAAGAACACTTTTTCATCAATACGCATATGTCACACCCAAAGGTGCACATGAATGAACACATGTTCTCTACACAGCTGCACACTGAAGCACTGTTGTCGGAGAAACAATTGTGCACAGTGCGCAATTGTAAATCGAACAGGCACGCACCAAATGCGCACTTGTTTGTCCCACCCACGTGCCCCCATGCACAGTTGTCTTCAACATAGCTGCACATCATGCACAAGAGAGGGATTTATACCTACGCATCTTAGCGTGGGTATCCTTCCTTCTCCCGCGCATTGGTGGGCCCACCCATACAAAAGCCCCTAGTATGACCATCCGTATGAACTTGCCAAGAAAATAGATACTATCTACTATGTAGGAGAATGAGACCACTAACCTGGCTCTTGCAAATCCTATATTAGTCGGCTTGAACTCCTATAATCTCCAAATCTCCTCTATAATCCTCTCATCAACTCACTATAGTAGCAGGTACAAATGAGGTGGCATCATGGGCCCCACAACCATATATAGTCCCTTTTGCAAAACTTCCATGCTCATTTATAGGAGCTCAGAGTCTTTGTTTTCCAATCCATCTTCAGCCATGGGATCAAGATCCTGCCACCTACATAGTCACATTCCCGGGGTCACCATCCATACTCAGTCCTAGGGGAGAATTTTTCTCACATCCCATCCAGGTATGCATACTCATGTTCAAAATTATCAAATAACTGTTATATGTTCTTTGTCTTCAGATATTGTTCATGTCGGGTATTCAGTTTTAATTTGTACAGGTACTTGGTAATCAAAAACTAGCACAGCCCCTTCAAGTATATTATCGGCACTGACATGTAATCATTCCCTATGAATATCAATTGCATCTCCTAGTCACACCCTCTGACATTTTCCTATAGGATCCTCACATCTGGCTCTTCAGTACTATCACCTCCGCTGCCTTTCGGTACTGTCACCTGGTAGCACTCTTCTTCACATGAGTTGTCCCATTCGTAGTCCCCCTTGGCACTTTGAAACGCATGCTTCTTTCACCCCCTAGTGATGGGAGTCCTGATAGTCTTACATATTTCTTAGAATCAACCACATACTCCTCATTTTTCTAGCTTTCCAACTGGACTCCCAGGTTATCTCATTATGGTTCAAGTTTGATTGGGCCTTTACAGTATCATTAACCCTCCATTTCATCCAAAATAAGTTTTCCCATATGCAGATTGTCCTCCATTCATTTACCTCATATAGAAACCCACCCATGGCCCCCCCACCCTCCACCATTTCTCCACGCAACTTGCGCCCTCACAAGCCAAGCCATATTGAAATGGGGCACCCATTTCTGTATCTGTAAACTCATCCCAAATTATTCTTTATTCATTTGGTAATTTTAAAAATTCTTTGTTTCCAGCATTCACATAGCCTTTTGTTGTCTCCCTTGGTGACCTTCTTTTCCTGGAAAAGAAACCCATGTCGTCCTTGGTTGGGGCATTCATTATATTATACTCATGTTGACATCATCCATAAACCCCAAGTATCCCACAACCTAGGTACCCCTGCTCTTTGAGTTTTTCCACTTTGTCACACCTCTAGCACAATTTAACCCACGTCTAGTTGTCCCCCTGACGCTAGATCCAGTTTCATGGTTGCTTCCAATCATCCTTCACATATATCCCCAACCAAGGGAAGTCTTGAGTCTCACCACATCTTCACTTTGTCCATGTTTCTTATCAATTACTGATCTTATCCAATGGATTTCATGAAACCCCTTTTCATCTTGGAGTCGTGTCTCCCTTTTTGTCGACATCAACATAGTTTCCAGAAGGGAGACAATATATTGACTCTCATTACCTTTCTAATGAGGAGTCTCGAATGACATAGATAGCACCATCATTGATATTTGTTGTCATTGACCCCCATAACATTCGAATTCAACACAAACTCATGTTACGGTGGTTCTTATTATGCGACCATTGAAGTTGTTTTACACTAGCTGAAGACCTTTGAATTTGTTAGAACATCAATTCCTACGAGTCATCGACACTTCTTACAGACATCCTTGCCTCTTTTTAGAGTATGTTCACCATTAGAATTGTCATATGTCATTATCAAATCGCCCTGGAGGATGCTGCATTTATCTACATCGGCATACAACTTTAGTGATTGTCATACATTTTTTAGTTAAATGACACGAGCATGGGGCATGCCCTCCTCGTTTGTATACATATTTTATTTTTTCCTACCTAGAGAAAGGTTTAGGTCCCACATTTTTCCCTCTCCCTCTAATGGATCACCCTTACAGTTCCTATCACCACTCTTCCTTACAATGGTACTCTTAGTAGAAGAAACATTGATGTATTTCGGCTATACGTATGCTCTTAACCTCACACATAAGGGGGCATCTGTTATCATTGAAATTTCATCCATAGTATCGCATGAAAATGGTTACAAGAATACAACATCTCCAAACACCTATTAGCTCACCTACAGCCCCAAAAATTCATTTCAAAAAGGCACAAACTATACAACTGGTCAAAAAATTGACATGCGCTGAAACACTAAAGGAAGCACCCACACGTGCACAGGCCACGGAAGCCCGTAGCGTGCACATGCGCCATATGCACGACTGTGTACGATAAAAGTTGGGAATTCCCATCAATGACACATTTATGGTTCTTGTAGGTCCCTCACCCACTTCTAGACCAGCTTCCAACTTGATTTGACTCTCAAATCCAAGTTGAATCCGAGTGGGGGGCTGGTCAAAGAGCTAAGGGTGCCCTAAAGGGCCCCTTGTTCACACTAAAGGCCAGCTGGATATTGCCTCAAATACATGCTATAAAAAGAGGCCATGGGTGCACTAATAATTCAAGAGTCTCATTGTATTTTTATGCTGCCTCTATCCTCCCTCAAGAAAACTCTTTTCTTCTTGGATCATTCTAACAATATCTCAATAAGCTATTCACCTCGCCTCTTGAGGGAATAGGATTGGATTTCTTCACCATTTTCTTTCTAGTTTATCATTGTAAGAAGAGATCTCAAATAGGGGATTCAAGATCCCTCCCAAGGAGGAATAGGGGATCCATAAGTCCTCCTTTCTCTATAGTGTTTGCCCACTAATATAGTTATCCATTGGTCGCATGATTATTGGTCATTTGGTTGATTAATTTTGGCTCAAATTTCCTCATTCATTTTTTTTTTTGTTTCTTTAGTTATTTCATTAGTTGTTTGTTTATTTCATGTGATTGAATTGTTTAATTCATACACTAACCTCTGTCTTGTCTAGCAGGCCCAACTAGACTTGTAAGTGCCCTTCTTTTTCTCATTCAAGTGGAAAAAAGGACACAACACTAGGCACATGCCTATTTTTGGAGAAAAGATCTTTTTTGGGAAAGACCTAATATTAGAGCTCGTGCAATAGATCGAAAGAAAGAAGCATGCAAAGAAACAAGGAAAGGAAGCATGCAAGAGGAAAAGAAATGTGGCACATAGGCAGAAAAGCCTAACCATGATAGGGTTAGGGTTTTTGATAAGGATTGTAATGGCTATAATCCTGTAAAATGGTATAAATAAGAACCTAGGATGTCTAGGTTAAATTTTTTTGGTGAGTTGATGATTATTATTATTATGATTGTTGAGAGACTGTCGATTGTAATGAGGTTGTAGAAGAGTCAAATAAGCTAGATTTTGAGGGTTATGTAATAGGTTGAAGAGCCTAGTGTGATGTAGTCCACTTCACAGAGGTTCCTTAAGCTCATCATGATTGTATGATTGAATATGTAATGTGCATAGTGCCATATTTTGCAGTAGATTAAATAAAAGAGCAGAGAAGCCAAATATTTATAGATGTATCCCTAGGAGGGGATGAACCACGATAAAACTTGTGTTCAATGTGATTTTTCATTAATGTTTAATTTATGTCAATGATTAGCTTATGAATGAATTATTAACTAGATGTATTAGCATGCATGCATAAGGCTAAAGATTAATGAATCTTATAAGTACTTGAATCAATAACAAGTTTAATGCATAAAGAAAGATAGAATACACTCCCAGATCCCCACTCCTTCCTATACTGCAAAAACTTGGGTATTGCAGTCACCCATAAATGTTATCTCGAGTGAGTTTGTGTTGTTCACTCTGCACGTAGTGTTTCCTTCTAGTTTATGAGGAGGACCGATATTTTTAGAGGGTTTTGTTGGACGCTTGTTGAGATATGAACCTGGGTTAGCCCAAGAAGTGAAAGACTAATCCAATATCTAGTTTATTAGATTTTGTATTTTCAATGTCGTCCTCAGTCTGTTGATCCTCTGCATGTGACACTCCTGGGTTTTTGCGCTATGGTTTGTTTCTACCCTCGGGTTTAGCCCTTCCTCTGCTTCGCTTACTGCTTTTTCTTCTAGGTTATGTTCCTCGACCCGCGTCAAAGTAAATGATTCACTTTCTAATGTTGGGATATTTTCCACATAGATGACCCCAGTTGTCTCCTCCATTGGTCTATTAGTGCTTCTGGTCATTCACGCGAACTGACTTGGTTCTCCAAACTTTAGCGGTGCCAAAGGTCTAACTCAGGAAACATCTGTTGCAAATCTCAGCTAGGTTCTTAACAATCTTCGCACCCAATCATGCCTTGTTCAATCTATCGCTCCTTTGGTAAAAAATAACAAGTGTTTTTTATTTTCCATGCTTTTCCCTGTTTATAGACTCTGTCATAAATTCTTTGACGTTCCCTCTTTTTTCCATTCACCATTTTTCTCTTTTCCAACCATTTTTTGTCCCACCATGTTGTGTTCACTTTTCCTGTGCACGGTATCATGAATTTTGTCACACCATTTTATTGTTTGTTGCATGCTATATATTCCAACTATCTATCAACCACTCATCCATCTACCTACTTGATTTTGGTCTTTTCTCATTTTTTAATTTTTTCTTCCTTTTTCTTCTTTGAAGTCCTACTATTTACAATATGTACAACTCTACCTATTGCACTGCATCTACTGAGGTTTAGTAGGTCAATTGTCCCTATATAGTTTCATTCGACTACCATTTACCATTCCTTGAATTTCATTTCCTACTAAATCTTGTAATTGCACAACAACTCCAGTTCTAGCAGAATTTATATAATATGTCCCTAGCCAATACATTCTAAGCTTCCCTGGGTGCTATAAGTATTTATTGTCACAAAGGAGAACCATATATCCCACCTTGAATTTCTTCTTCTTGATATGTATTTCATTCCAAGTATTATCTTTGGCTTTCTGTACCTACTAATGGAAACCAACTATAATTATGTCTTCTTCTAATTCCATGAGTTGAGCTAATATTTCCTGTGTTGCACCTCTTTATTTCATTTTTGTAATAGGTGCAATGTGAAAACATAGTATCAAATAATCCAAGGGAACTAATGCTTCTTTTCCATACAAAAACTTTAAGGGTTTCTTCCTTGTTAGCTTCTTGCATGTAGTTCTATAAGCCCATAATATTGTTGGTACCTTCATATCCCAGTCATCCCTGTTTACATTGCAAATCTTTGTCAAGGTATTCTCCAAAATTGTGTTAAATGCTTCCATTCTTCCATTAGCTTGAGGATTATATGGAGTTATCTTTTGATGATGTACCTCAAATTATTCAAACATTGCCTAGATTGTACTATTGATAAAGTGAGTCACTAGATCACTCATCAATACTCTAGGGTACCCAAATCTTGTGACTATTTTCTCAAATAAGAAGCATGTTGTATTATTTGTGTTGAAATCCTTTAATGTTGTTGCCTCAGCCCATCTGGTTAATTATTATGTCATTTTAATAATATATCTAGCCCATGATATTCTTGTTGGTGGATTAACTGGACCTACAAATTATATTGCCCATTTGTCAAATAATTGGAAAGTTACCTGAGGTCTCAATGGAATCACATCCCTCATATATGGCTTTCCAACCCTCTGATATACATCACAATTCTAATGATACTGCTTTGAATCCTTGTGAATTGTTGTCCACCATAATCCTACGCGCAATACCTTCTAAGAAGTAGCTTTCCCTGCATAATGTTCTCCAACTATTCCTTCGTGTGCTTCTTCCAAAAGGATAGGTCTTTCATTTTCCATAACATATATCCTCAAAATGTTGTATGCTACCAGCTTGTCTAAATGACTTGCAATCAATTGATAATTTTCATCTCTTACTACTGGGTTTTTCTTCTTTATGGTATTAAATTATTTTGGTGTAAATCCTATACTCAAAAACTCAATAATGTTAGAAAAATACTCATCAACTGTTTGTACTAAAACAAATTTTTCATATGGGAAGTTATCCTCCAAACTACTTGGTTCCTCTCCATTGGTTATCTTGGACATGTGATATGGTCTTGCATTCAATCTCCCAGGCTTCACGACAACTTCAAAATCAAAATACTAAAATAATAGTATCCATATGCATATTCTCCCCACCAACATTGGCTTATTGACTAAATATCTAAGAGATGAATGATATGTAAACATCTTGAAATGTTTCCCTAACAAATAATGTCATAATTTCTGCAAATCATATACAATGGCCAATCCTTCCCTTTCTGTAGTATTGTAGTTATGTTTTGAGTTTGAAATCTTCCTACTTGAAAATTCTATAGGGTTATCTATCTCAACTTCTCATGGATGTTTTAGTACTACTCCTAGCGCTATTGTAGATGCATCCACATGCACATGAAATTCTTTTGAACAATCTAGAAATACTAAAATTGGCGTAGTCTCTACTCACACTCATCATTTCACTGATACTTAATGTCCTTCTTCAACAATTTCTCCATTGGGGCAGTAGTTTGTGCATATCCCCTTATTAATTTCCTGTAATACCCTATATGTCCAAGTGTACTCTTCAACTGGCACAATGACTTAAGTGGTGGTAAGTTAACTATGAAAACTATTTTGGTAGGATCAACTAGAAGACTGTGTTTACACACCATATTCCCCAACAAAATACCAAAATATGCACTGAAAATGCATTTCTTAATATTCAATGAGATCTGACATTGTCTATAATTGTCCAACATCAATCTTAGCACTTCAACAAGATCCTTCAATAAAATAAACATTGTCCAATCATCCAAGTAAACTTCCAAAAAGTTATGTATGAAATCCTTAAAAGATGATACTACTACCCTTGAAAACATTGCAGGTGCATTATTCAATCCAAATGGAATTACTGTATATTGAAATGATCCCCATTATTTAGCAAATGTTTTATTTTGCCTATCTTCTCGTGTTATCTCGATGTGGTGATATCTTGAAAACCCATTTGTAAATGAATGGGATTATTTCCCTACTACATTCTCTAATAATTCATCTATAAATGGGGTAGGGAAAGGATCATGCAAACAACCATCATTAAATTTCCTCAAGTCAGTACAGATCCTAATTCCCCTGTTATCCTTTTCCTACACCACCATAGGGCTAATCCATTATGATTCTTCCACAAGTTCTATGACACCAACCTCTAACTTCTTGTAAATTTCTACCTGCACTTTCTGTGTGTACACTGGATTTAACCTATAAGGTATTTGTCCTATAGGTATAGAATATACTTTCAAAAGGATCCTCATATATCCAATCTTTTATGCTAATCCCTTCATCTATGAAAACATCGCTGGAAACAAATCATCGTATTTGTGCAGTAACTCTGCGATTCTCTCTACTGTCTGATTATCCCAATAATATCCAATATTTTCCATTTTTTGGGTTTTTTGGATTTCCCAATATTTACCTTATTGATATTCAATGGTGTAGCATAATCTTCTGAATCTAGATTTGTACCTTCTACTTCCCTCTCACCTTCAAATTTTGGGATCTGGATACTGCGCGATTTTTATTCTACTAGATATTCTTCTTCTGCGACATGATAATAGTGTAGAAACTCTCGAACTAATTGTTTCTTCTCATATTATATCACAACCTCCACTTCAAGTTCTTCAAAAATCTTGTTTCATACCACCTTTATTTTTGTATCTATCTCTTAGCTCTCATGCTCAAAGGCAAATGTTTCTTCCCAATTTGCAGTTTTCCTGCACTATTCCTTTTCTATGTACCAGTTCCTTGGAATTCCTTCTAATTTTTGAATGAAATGGTGTGGCCATTCTTCTGGTGGTACTAATATCCATTGAACCATGCACTTCTCTACATGTTTTCTAGGTTTTTCAAATCCATCATATTCGTCCAAAACTTTGTTCTCTTGCTCTGTGCCAAATCTAATCATCACGCACATCATTCTAGCACATATTTGGGTAGATAATTCATGAATTTTTTGTTTCAAGTTCTCTAGTATTATGTCATAGTCCAAATCACAAGAACTAATACTCCTCCAACTCATCATTCCATCTGCATTTGGGTTGATGTAATCCTCTTCGCACACTGTAGTTCTATATAGTTCGTTTATATCTTCTGTAAGGATATTTTCTATCACAGGTTCCACATACCTTCCTCCTTTTAAGGGATCCAAGGGCATAATAAATTTGTATTATCCAGATTCAAATATCATCTTCCTGGTCCTTAAATTAATAATAGCTTGGTTATCAAAATCCCACTTCAAACCCAACAATGTTGGATATGGTGAAGTATTATCTACTATGTTAATGAATTCAAAGTGTTCCATGGTGTGAACACCATCTAAGTATACTAGTATCCCTTTCATTCTTCCAATTGGCACCACTCTACTAATTTTCTAGCTTCAATTGAATAGGTGAATACCCCAATGTAGGATACCCCATAGTTTCCCATGTCTTTTTTGGCAGAACATTGACTTCAGACCCTATGTATAATATAATATCCCCCATATTTAAATCTCCAATTTTTTCATTCAACCTAAATTCCATACTTGTTCTCCTCTTCTTCTAGACCTCATTGACTATCTTTACACCTTCTTCCCTAGAATTACACTTTTCTAACAAACTCTGTATAACAATTTTTATTCATTCAACAACTTTACACAAGAATCGAGAAAGTTTCTTAAGTTACTTACTTAACCTAAAGAATTCTCTTTGCCGGTATGATCAATTAAGGGAGGAATTTCATACATTGGTACCTCATCTCCTGGATTTTTTCCTAAAGTAGATCCAATATTCTCCTTCAAAATCTCATGTCTAGACTCTTTGAGTGTCTCCTTCTCTTTGCAAGCATCAAACTTATGTTCATGAACTATATTCTTCCTGACCCACTGGTATTGATCCTGATCATTCCTTGTTGCATCTTCTCCTGTCTTGGCTCCACCTATAGTAACTATGTTGATCTTCTTCCCATCCTCTTCTTTGTTTTCTATAACAATACATTGGACATTCTGATTATTCTGGTTTCTCTTTCTTGTATCTTTGTCAACAATGTCAAACAGTATGTTAAGAACCAAATATCAATATAGCATAGAAAAACCTCAAAAAAAGTACTCAACGCCTTGGAAAAGAGATAATTTCAGATAATAAGCCTCTTCGAGGGGGCAACCTCCTTTTACCCCACTTAAATGTTCAAGTACAAGATGATTCAAAATGAAAATGTCTTCTTGGTATATATATTGAGACTAGGAGGTATAATTACAACTAATGGCCTAAAGCTGACATAAATAAAATAACATTACTAATATAATATGCCCCAATTAAGGGGTAATGAGCCAATATTAGGGCTTAACATGCCCCTCCCCTTGAAAAAAGTGTTGTCCATAACACTTGAG
>JASDQU010030354.1:4191-22397 GCA_032191745.1 Picea mariana | reverse complement strand
ACCTATATTACACTTAGTATATCAACACTACATTAGCTATTGGTATTACTTCTCCTTATTCACGTAATCATCATAGTAATCATTACTAATGAATCTATAGTGTCAAATGATTACTAGTATAGCTGTGTTCTTTGATTAAGATCTACCTTATTTCCATAATCTCTGTACATGAGTTAGCCAAGCTGATCTTACTAGTACCAATAAAAAGCATAGATAATGATACTTATTACTCATAGATAGTGAAATCATAGTAACCTAATATGGAAACTATAACATAAGCAGATAGAGTGGATTAGTACTAAGATCTTGAACAAGCATGAACTTATACTGTTACATGATAGTAAGTAATCACATATCTTTGCTTAATCTGGTGTTATATGTAATACAATCCTATCTGTTACGTATTATGTGTATTCAATGAAGTTTTCTATTACGGAAAGTGTTAGTCCCTAAAGTTTCACTTTACTGTGAAAGGGCAAGCTAGGGCATCATCAAATTATTGCAATGGTATTTTATAAAGGTTTTGAATAGGATTTAGAAATGGTTAAATGTTGGTTCAAGGATACAATAAATATATAAGGCTCAATGTACAAAGGCAAATAAACATCTCACTCACTTAGTAAATGACAAACAATTTGATAAATCAGATGGTAAAAAGTAAATGAAGAAATAAATATGTATGAGTTTTCAATTTGTCTACTCACACATAGATTTATAATTCCCAAATATCATTAAGAAATAATAACATGGTACTTGAAAACAACTCTTAGTCATGAACAATTTAAACAACAAAATTTTCACTATATTACTCACAACCAAGATATCATATGCTTAGCAACAGATAAAAATGCATTCAAGTAAGAAAAATAAGAAGATAATAACATGAAAATAATTTATGACCATCAAAATGCCTTTTCCAATTAGTGCCAATATGGAAATATTGTCTTTGCCTCACAGAGGAGTCTTTACAAAAAATAACCCTTGATTCCCCAATTGATCAACCTTTTTTAAACTTCTCCTTCTACCCTGTTTATATAGAAAGAATACATATTCATTAAGATCCAAAAGAAATGGATTTGAAAACCTCCTCATATATATTTAGTATCTTGTTTAAAATAATCAAGGAGGATATCATATATGATCTCCAATTCAAATTGATGAGGTGGCTTATCAACTGCTTTCCATGAGATTTTTTAGGAAAATAAATTTGGCAATTTCCTGAAAAATAGGGTCTAAAGATCTCTTTGTATCTCCCAAAATGTGATAGATGTGTAAAAACAGAGAGAGGTTTTTGTGAAGGGGCCCATTCCCAACAAATACTTCTTTTGGTTTTCAAAAATTCATCTCCAATTGCTTTGAAACCTTCCCAAAATTGGTCACTAAAACATGAAATCATTTATTGTGAAATCTCTGAAAAATAGGCCTCAAAGATATATTAAAACCTCTTAAACTATGATAGTTGTGTAAAAACTGAGAGACATTTTTGTGAAGGGCCCTGTTCCCAACAAAAAAATATTTTTGTTTCAAAGAATTCATCTCCATCGATTCAGAAATTGCTCTTGAAGATAAGGACTAAAACATGAAAAACATAGTATTTCCTATTTGATTTATGTCTTTATTCTTTCTGTTTCCATCTTGAACTCTGGGTGTTCTTTAACTGGAGCAGGTAGATTTAGGTCAATGGAGGTTCAGGGCTTTCTCAATTTAATTTCATACTTTGAAGATGATCCACTACCAAACACCTCTCCTTCAACACTTTTTGATTTTTCAATTTATGGAAAATCATGTAACTTGCTTATTTCCAGTTTTTACATAGTTATCAACTTAATGAGAACTGTGACTTCAAAATGAGAACTCTAGCCCTTAAAACCCATATTTTTGCATAAAAAACATGAAAATCAACCCCCAAATAAAAAAGTGGTGCTATCGGTAGCACCATTTTTTGTAATCGGGTCAAAATTACAACTTTTTTCAAGCATGGGCTTAAATGATCAAATAGTTGCTCAAAAACTTTAAAATCAACCCCCAAATAAAAAGTTGGTGCTACCGGTAGCACCATTTTTTGTAACCGGTCAAAATTACAACTTTTTTCAAGCATGGGCTTAAAGGATCAAATGGTTGCTCAAAAAAACTTTAAAATCAACCCCAAAATAAAAAAGTGGAGCTATCGATAGCACCAATTTTTCTAACTGGGTCAAAATTACAACTTTTTTCAAGCATGGCCTTGAAACATAAAATAGTTGCTTAGAAAAACTTTAAAATCAACACCTAAATAAAAACGTGACGCTACTTAAAGAAAAATGTTTTTCCTAAACGTTAAAATTGGAGCTAATTACGGCCTAATTGAAAGTGTGGCCTTGACAACAAATCCCTACACAAATAAAAAACCCAAAATTGGATCCTAAATGGTCACTTGAAAATTTATTTACTAACTCATTTTTTTTCTTCTTAAATTTACATTAAAAAAAAAAAGAAAAATGAAAAAATCTTCACAAATATATTTGTTTTTAATGAAGATAAAAACCCGTTTAAAAAAATATATAGTCAAAACCCAAATTTAAAAAAACTAAAAAAAACTTAACCAAATGGTGAAAAACAAAGAAAAACTAGAAAGAAATGAAAAAAATTAAAAATTTCCCCGGAAAACAATAATTTAAAAAACAAAAATACGTTTTTTTGTTAAAAAGAAGAGAAAAAAATCCCTTCAATCTAAAAAAAAAAAATTGAGAAAAAAAACTGAAAAATAATCAAAATTCAATAAAATATTAAAAAAAAAACATCTAAAATAAACTTTTTAACAAAAACACTAATCTTACCTAAGCTACAAATTTATTTAAATGTTTTTTTTGAAAATAAATATGTAACTATATAAGATGTTAATAATGTTACAATGTTATAATATAGCAATGTTATATTATAACATTGATATAATATAACATTGTTACCATGGGACTTGGGCCAGGCCCGCGGGCCTCGACCAGGGCCCGTGGATATGTTATAACATTGTTATCATGGGACCTGGGTCAAGCCAGGCTCGCGCGGGGCTGACGCCATCCCCCTGCGGCCTTGGTCGAGGTCCCGTGGATATGTTATAGGTTATAATATAAATTATAACATTGTTACATTATAACATTGTTATAATATAACAATGTTATATTATAACATTGTTATAATATAACATTGTTATACTAGCATACCCCCTAAACGGACGAATGAGAATGTCGAATTAATTTGAGGAAGGATTCCATATTAATATTGTTAATAAAGAGGACTTATCCACTTCTTTAATTAAACATTTAACATAGATTAACAAGTAGTATAATACTCATATAAGCGTGTCAATTAGTTTTAACTTATCATAATTAAAAATTAATAATATTTTATAATAGTGAAACTTAAAATGTTTAGTGAGAGGAGACTTAATTTTTAAATCTAAGTGAAAACTTCTTAGTTCCTTTATAAAAATCTAATGTGATTCTAAAAATTTATCAAAATGTTAAAAAACTCCAATGACATGTCATAGACAACGTTCATGAATTCACACCAAATGTTTATTTGATATATTGCAAAGTGGCTAGCTCGGTTTACCAAATGTTTATTTGATATGGTGTGAATTGGCTAATGTTGTCTTGAATCTAAATCTGTGAGTGATTCTCTTGACACTCAAAGACAAATATTACAATCTCTATTGTACACTTGTCACTAATGCTTAGCATTCTACAATACATTTTAGGATTATCTTTGAGTTTGTAGGAATCGTTGCATTATTTTAAGCTTCTTTATATCTTGAATTCATGTTAATTTCTGGTAACAACCTAAGCCTTATCGTGCAAAATATGTAGCTTATAGAGTTTTATCTTACTTTTGTTCAAATTAAAATTATCATCGCTATCGTTAATCTCTTGTTTTTAATTCGAAACAAGGATATTTTCAGTTAAAATTATCATTGTTATCATTATTTTAATGTTGGAATAAATTTATTCACTAAAAATCCTTTCACTTTCATATTAAAACAAGAATTTGTTTTAATATTTATGAAATAGAAAATTATCATTTGTTTAAATATGTATTTGTTTAAATATATATGTGATAAGAAAAATATTGTGTATATAAACATTTAAATAAAGTGAATTTGTTTTAATATTTATGAAATATAAAATTATCACTTGTTTAAATATATATGTGATAAAAAAAATATCGTTTATATAAACATTTAAATAAAGTGTGTGTAAGTGTTTGACTTTTTGTATGTGCAAACTACTTTGCAATTTTGTTATAAATGTGTAAAAATATTTAAAAATAACAATTAAACTATTTTATAATATATATTTTTTAAATATATAATTAAAAATATCTATTTATAATTATTTGAAACAAACTATGTTTGATTTTGATAATATTAATTTATTTGTAAAATAATAAATTAGTTTTTTTTTATTAATCTATAAAATTTATGTAATATAAATATAATATATTATATACACAAGTAAAATATAAATATATTAAAAATAATTTTGATGTAAATAATTAAAGCATGTTTGTTGTCGTGGTTTGTATATTAGTTCTATTTAGGAGTTAAAACTTAAAATACAAATCCCTTTGATTTTAGAAAAAACAAGTAAGTTACCTCTGAAAGGAGAATAATATGCCAACTTATTACTTGCATTATCAAAATAAATATATGGATAGAATATATTACCATAACAAGTAAGGATTGCATCTCAAGATAAGGATTGAAAGTACAACAAGATGAAAATGATTAAAAAATAAAGAATCGGAGAACATGATTTATTAAATAAATCATTTGTAATTCTAAATTTATTAAAAAAAATAATAAAGTAGTTGTGGCAAAACTTATGATATATCTATTTTTTTATTAACTTGAAATCATGATTGAAATGATAACGAGAAGAAAATGATTAAAAAATAAAGAATTAAAGAATATGATTTATTAGATAAATCATTTGTCATTCTAAATTTATTAAAAAAAAGTAACAAAGTAGTTGTGGCAAAACCTAATGATTTTTTTTTATCAACTTGAAATCAAGTAAATGATTTCTTTGAATCTATTATTTTATACCAATGTTATAATATACCAATGTTATATTATACCAATGTTATAATATAACAATGTTATATTATAACAATGTTATATTATAAAGTTGTTATAATATAACACTGTTATATTATAAAGTTGTTATAATATAACAATGTTATATTATAACAATGTTATATTATAAAGTTGTTATAATATAACATTGTTATACTAGCATACGCCCTAAATGGGCGAATGAGAATGCCGAAGTAATTTGAGGAAGGATTTCATATTAATATTGTTAATAAAGATGACTTTTCCACTTCTTTAATTAAAAATTTAACGTAGATTAACAAGTAGTATAATACTCATATAAGCGTGTCAATTAGTTTTAACTTATCATAATTAAAAATTAAGAAATATTTTATAATAGTGAAACTTAAAATGCTTAGTGAGAGAAGACTTAATTTTTAAATCTAAGTGAAAACTTCTTAGTTCCTTTATAAAAATCCAATGTGATTCTAAAAATTTATCAAAATGTTAAAAAACTCCAATGACATGTCATAGACAACGTTCATGAATTCACACCAAATGTTTATTTGATATATTGCAAAGTGGCTAGCTCGGTTTACCAAATGTTTATTTGATATGGTGTGAATTGGCTAATGTTGTCTTGCATCTAAATATGTGAGTGATGCTCCTCACACTCAAAGACAAATATTACAATCTCTATTGTACACTTGTCACTTATGCTTAGCATTCTACATGGCATTTTAGGATTATCTTTGAGTTTGTAGGAATCGTTGCATTATTTTAAGCTTCTTTATATCTTGAATTCATGTTAATTTCTGGTAACAACCTAAGCCTTATCCTGCAAAATATGTAGCTTATAGAGTTTTATCTTACTTTTGTTCAAATTAAAATTATCATCGCTATTGTTAATCTCTTGTTTTAAATTCGAAACAAGGATATTTTCAGTTAAAATTATCATTGTTATCATTATTTTAATGTTGAAATAAATTTATTCACTAAAAATCCTTTCACTTTCATATTAAACAAGAATTTGTTTTAATATTTATGAAATAGAAAATTATCATTTGTTTAAATATATATGTGATAAGAAAAATATTGTGTATATAAACATTTAAATAAAGTGAATTTGTTTTAATATTTATGAAATAGAAAATTATCATTTGTTTAAATATATATGTGATAAGAAAAATATCGTTTATATAAACATTTAAATAAAGTGTGTGTGTAAGTGTTTAGCTTTTCATATGTGCAATCTACTTTGCAATTTTTTTTATAAATGTGTAAAAATATTTAAAAATAATAATTAAACTATTTTATAATATATATATTTTAAATATATAATTAAAAATATCTATTTATAATTATTTGAAATAAATTATGTTTGATTTTGATAATATTAATTTATTTGTAATAAATTTATATTATTTGTTTGTAAAATAATAAATTAGTTTTTTTTTATTAATCTATAAAATTTATGTAATATAAATATAATATAAAATAAATATAATAATAATAATAATAATCATCTATTTTTAAGGTCATGACCAAGCCAACACACCAAATTGGTGTATGAGACCCTCTTGTTTGTGGGACAAGGGACCCCTCTCCGCCCAACGATTTGACTGGTAAAGTCTACGAAGGTATAGATACCCTACCCCCCTCTGGATTTGAACTTGTGACCTCTTAAGAGGAAACACATGTTCTTAACCATTAGGCCCACTCAGGCTGTATTTTGATGTAAAAATATAAATATAGAAGTAAAATATAAATATACTAAAAATAATTTTGATGTAAATAATTAAAGAGTGTTCGTTGTCGTGGTTTGTATATTAGTTCCATTTAGGAGTTAAAACTTAAAATACAAACCCCTTTGATTTTAGCAAAAACAAGTAAGTTACCTTTGAAAGGAGAACGATATGCCAACTTATTACTTGCATTATCAAAATAAATATATGGATATAATATATTACCATGACAAGTAAAGATTGCATCTCAAGATAAGGATTGAAAGTACAACAAGATGAAAATGATTAAAAAATAAAGAATCGAAGAACATGATTTATTAGATAAATCATTTGTAATTCTAAATTTATTAAAAAAAATAATAAAGTTGTTGTGGAAAAACTTAATGATATATATATTTTTATTAACTTGAAATCATGATTGAAATGACAACGAGAAGAAAATGATTAAAAAATAAAGAATTAAAGAACATGATTTATTAGATAAATCATTTGTCATTCTAAATTTATTAAAAAAAAGTAACAGAGTAGTTGTGGGAAAACCTGATGAATTTTTTTTATCAACTTGAAATCAAGTAAACAATTTCTTTGAATCTATTATTTTAAATGCAACAAAACCCTCAACCCAAATTCATTCACTAATATACTTATCCACCATTTCAATATATCTGAACATGACATAGAATTATCTTCGGGTGTGAATTATGATCATTAAGCAGTCAAGTAGTCTCACAAAGCCTTGCCTTGTGGTAATCCTTTGATTTAACTTACTTGACATTATTGAAAGAAAAATTACAGCCCAACAAGTTTCAAACATAAATTGCATGATGATATCCCTCCAAATAGTCAACTGAATTTCCAAATGAAACGCCCAAAACATTAAGATTAGCTAATGTAATACATGAGATTGGGAAGCTTGAAGGTCATGTCTCCAACATAATATCCAGTCAAATCACTCCACTAATCACATGAGTTTCCTCGTATCCTAGATCCATCTTGCTCAATATTCAATCTCTTCTCAGACTTATAAACCACATCGCTCTTCTCATAATCTTGCGGCTCCTTGCAACACAAATTGCCTATTAATACTTACTCACCACACCAAAAAAGGAATATACTACATGGATCTCATAAACTGAACACAAGCTATTTCCTATGCATTTCCCATCGAATGTAGTGAAACAAAATGGGGGTGCTGCTGAAAATCCTTAGTGGCCGGTTCTTTGTGAACATGTGGCAGACATTTCTTAAGATTTTTCCAGTTGTATTGGACATCAAAACACAGCCACCAAAACATGATCAAACAAAACAAATGGTGGCCTTATTACCTCAATAGATGCTTCTTTTTCCTTAAAAAATCACCCATAAAAAAAAATCTAAAACAAATTACAGAGGCCCTCAAATCACGTCAATATGACCTATTTCTCTTCATCACCCATTAAAAATCTTCCATAGACGTATCAAATCAATCATGGGAGTTACCATGCATTGCCGATTAAAACTGACAGAGAGCCATCAAATGAAAAATGAAATAAATTGGTAAATACATGGTTGGTGTTCACAGTGATCACCTCAAGAAAAGCGCCTCCCATGAATGATAACCAACTCAGAACATATTTTTCTCAGTGGCATTCCTCTCATAGGCATATCTGTCGGTTATTAGAAATATCTTGAACCCCAATTCAAGAATATGGGTGTACAATCTATGATTGGAACAAAAAAGAGGTTCGCATCCCTCCTCTCAACTCTATCCTTAGACAACTTTACAATTTCAACAGAAGAATCATTCACTATATCAATGGATCCTGTCTATGGTCTCGCAATGTGTCAGAAGTATTTAACCACCCCCCAGTGCACATAATGCTTCACAAAAGCTGGGAGAGAAGTAAAATCATATTGTCCTCGATCTAATAATGCTCATATTCTTCTGGATGGTTGTTTCCTCCGCTATGAGAATTCTAGTTTTTATGGTGAGGGATTGGGCACCGAGTTTTCTTCCATCTACTATTCCTCCACAAATGACACAGATCCACAGACATTTTCTCAAAGAGCCCATGCCTTGCCCACACAACTCATTACCAATGCTTCAACAAATAATAGTTATGATATCGGCTCCATTAATGGCTCCTTATATGGTCTCTCTCAGTGTTGGACATCCGTTATGAGTAGTAATTTCCAAAGACACTTGAAAGAAGCTCAGAATAAATTACTCATCTATATACCCTAGCATGAAGGTTGAGCCCTTGAGGCAGGATGTACTATGCGCTACTCAAATTATTCATTTTTCACCAATATGCAGACTTCATGTACCAAAATTTTTAGATTTGGGGCAGAGCATAGAGGCAGTGGAGATATGAGGCAATGGGAAATCTAATCAGATCGAATCAAATTGACGGATATGGAAAGTATTTAATACTTCACTGACAATATGACAAATATGATAGGGGCTGTTTCCAAGGAGGGATAAGTGGACAAAGATAGGTTGTTTTCCAAAACTTGTCAATCAGTTGACAGGTTCTAGTAAGCTCTTTCTAAAGATGCCTTTGTCAAAGTACTTGACAGATGGAGGAAAATGGTGGTTTTGCAAAACCTGTCAACTTGTTGACAGGTATTCTACAAATGCTAATACTAAGATATGCCTTCAACATAATTATAACAATGTTATATTATAACAATGTTATATATTATAACAATGTTATATATTATAACAATGTTATAATATAACATTGTTATAATATGTAAAGATCCTCCTCGTCATGACGACAAACCTCTTATAACAAGTGCAAATTTATTTCTTTGTGTGTGCGTGTGTACAAGGGTAACAAGACATTATACTCTGCACCGCCACATGACGACGACTCAAGACGCATGCATCTGCGATATCAACATAAAGGTCTAAGACACACATCAACATTTGACAGTAATGAACAACAATCAACCGACAAAAATATAAGACTGACTGCCCGCCCGTCCTACCCTGCAATGGTTAGGACCTCCAAGACACATAAGTAACGCTCAAGCCCAGGTTCCCATCGATTTTAACCATTTAAGGTCTCAGGGTTGGTGACTGTTTTGAGGAACATGGAGGTGTCTACATCCCACCCGACACAAGCAGACCAAGCACACAAAAGTTTACAACCCAGTACAACGTTACTTAAACAAGGGACTGCAATCTATAAGAGTCTTAAAGCCATTCCATTGCGCAAATTTAGATCATAAATCGTCATCAAGGTACCCTCTAAAAAAATATTCAAGGGACCTTTTTGTACAAGTCTAAACTTCGATTGGTTTAACATTTGACAAGATAATTAGTCCTTAATTATAATCATGAATATAATGAATAGTTATAATTGTCATTTAATGCAATAATTAACATTTCATCTTTAATCATAGATCAATAATTAACGACATATCCTAAAATCATTTGATGCAACATTGTAAGGTTTACATCAACATTCATTCAATGAACTAAACTTATAATTCGATAGACAATAATTATGAACCAATAATTGTCTCATCAACGCAATGATCATAAATCCCTAATTAACACAATAATCAAAATCTTTTATCGCAGCATAAAAATTAACATTAACATTAACTCAATGATCTAAATTATAATCGATAGCCAATAATCGTGAACCAATAATTAACGCAACATCGAAAACAAAGTATTGATTTCATGGTGCCAAAAACTGTAACTTAATTCAACAAGCATCACCTCTTTTCATGGTGCCTCCTAATTATTAATTCCTTTCAAGGCACATGGACACAACATCATAACATCAATTGTAGGTATGCATTTTTTTGGAATAATTAATGCTTGAAAATAATTTTTTTGCTTAAGAGCCTACCCAATTTGTTGTAATTACCATAAACATTTTAGCATCAATACTATCTATAAATAATTATCCTCTCTATCTACACATAAATTCTTTTTATTCTGCCGGTTATAATTATAAGGAAGGTTCTTTGTCAACTATTATGAGTGTACCCTCCAGTATTGATAAGTATGGACCTTTGTTAACAAAAGTTTTCATCCAAGCACATATCTAAATTAGTGTGAATTTAAGGATAAAAGAAAAGGGAATTGCTTCACACAACATTAATCACAACTATAATAACATGACCATAAAATAACCATGTCATTCTTTTTATCTTACAACAACATGGCAATTAAGATAACAAGGACTTTTCATTTTAATTGTTTATCAATAAAAATGAAACTACAATTACATTACCATAAGACCACCATATCATTATCTTTATCTTACGATAACAATGCAATTAAAATAGCTAGGACTTAACATTTTATTGGATATAAATAACAATGAAATTTCGATAACACTTCCATAAAATACGATATTCTTACTTTTGATATTACGATAATATTGCAATTAAATATAAATGACCTTACCTTTCATATGATATCAATCACTAACTTTACATTTTATTTTATCGCAAAAACATTTCATTTACATAATCAACAATACATTACAGTCACAACCATTTACACCTTACCATCACCGTTTAAGTTATTAATAACCACCAAACTAGCGTCTATGAGTTCCTGTCATAAACCCAACCCACAACCGATGTGAGCATGCCAGAAATCGTGCGTCAAGTTGCAGCCATCAATGGAAGCGGTCAGAGTGCAACTATCAGGTCGATGCCAACCATTGATTACTAGAAAAATCAGATCCGTAGCCCCAAGGAAACTAAACCAAGTCGCAGGTTTGCTAACCACGGCAACCAAAAACTAGATTGCTAACATTTATTAAACAAGAAATGGTCTCAAGACCCTCATCACAAGCAAATAGTTCCGAATTTAATGACATGGCAAAAAAAAGGATAACTGGGCCATCAATTGTTTAAATCCCACGTCCATTTTCAGACAGAGCACAAAATCTAAACTGCATCTGTCCCAACAATAATCAGACGTTTGCAGCAACCCGAGAATCAATGTATAAAGACTACCCATTTTAATCAATGGAGAAGAAAATAAACGTGCATAGGTAATGATGCAAGAATTTACGCAGACAAATTACTTCCTATATAAATTTTAACTTATTTACCCAACCAGAAGTCGCGTTTCAAAAGGGGTAGGTGAAACTGAGGTCAACAGAGGAATAATTATGATGACATGGCTCGGGTCCCAACAAAACATACTTTAAAAATAAAAAAAACGCATTCCCATGGTCTAAGCACGCAGGTCGAGCTGTGAAGGACACAAGACATAAATTTATCCCACCAACACATAGTGCATTTGCAGGGGTGTGAGCTGTGGTTGTGCAAGTATTTTGCATCCAAGACAGAGGCACGAACTGGCAAAAAAAATGGCCATACAGCCGTACCTCAAAAGCAATTCGCTGAAGCAATAATAACACAGTCATTGTGTAAGCACGAAAATGCCGAGGAAGAGTTCATACAGCCAAAACGCAATACAACCGCAGGGGGTAAAACAAAAATTTCCCAATCAGGCGCATTAGTTAAGGATAAAATCATTGGTTAAATTATCAATAAAAACCCCGAATGAGGAATAATAATATCCAAAGCTGTTGGTAGAAATTCCCATGATATTTAACGAACAATAAGCTATCAATGATGCAACCGTTTCTGTTGTTAGATTGTTCTGAATATCGATCATTTAATTGTTGTCTCTATCAGTCCTAGTTCTATCCAGTCTGGATGTTCGTTATGCAAGGAATTTGTGTATCATGGAAGAAGGAAAAATAATAAACACCTAGAAATAAAACTGTGGTCAACACATGAAACACAACCCATCAAGGACGCAACAAATAGGATGCCAAGAGGTCACTTGGAAGAGGCACAAAGACAATCAATTAATCGCAAAGGATAAATTCCATGCATGCATAAAAACTCAGTCAAAAAGGTAATAATGCAAGAAAGAGGTAATGCAACACCAAGCTAGTTCATCTAGCAAATATATAACAAGCAACGATAAACTTAACCATCGATTTGAACGTAGAATTAAAGAAACTTTGCCATCATTAACATTTCAAGGTCATGAGATGAGACAACAACTACCTACTCAATACGCATGCAGATCCTAATCATACATCCTACAACATCCTATGAATCAACAAAAATGTGTACCGTTGCCTGTTCGCTTGCTCCGTGTGTCATTCGCGCGCTCCGTGCCGCTCCCACTCACCGACCGTCGAGAACTCACCGGTACCTCCCAGCCAATCGCTAGGGGTACTCTGCTTCCCCCTTAGCCCCTCGAGCCGCAAAGGGTCCACACACTATCCAGATGGTACGTCTAGCTCCCAACTCGCCTCGCAAGGCCGAGCTACCACTCCTATCCGAGCTGGGAAATCCCAACTCCCCACAAGTAATCAGTCAAGTCACAAATCCGACAATGTAACATTACGCTAACAGTCGATCCCCTACTTCATCCTCCTTCCTATCTTTATAGAGTTTTATAACTTCCAAACTTTCCCTAAATCTCATTTAATTTAAGTTTTAATAAAAATCTTCTAATAATTCTCCTTCGTACAAGTGTCGTCCATCCCCCACTTTCCTCCAATAAATATTTTCTTTAAATTAATAATTGTTTCATTTCCCTCACTCACCTAGAGTTGCTCCTAAATTTACTCCTAGGTGTTCCTAGATTCCCTTACAGGTTAAAATACTTTCCCTAAATGATGTTGCTAAATTAGTTCAATTTAGAAGGTTCTTTATTGCAGATTCTTTACTAAGTTGATCTCGCTTTTTACCATAAGTTCCCTTATTTCCTTTATTATGTTTCCTCCATTCCTTAGTTTCCTAAATTTTATTATTCCCTTCTTTCCCCTTTTTATTAGAGCCAAAATGGCAGTTGCACAAATTAACCTCTTTTCCTTTTTATTAATAATTTAATACCTTTTACACTTTCACAAGTTAAACAATTAAATTCTTCTTTATAGTTTTAAATCCACTGATTTTAATTAAATTCTTACTCTCTTCATTTTACCCCAAAAATTTTATGAAGACTAAAACTATTACTTAAGTGGTTTTTAGTTTAATTTTTATTTTTTTATTTTTATAGGGTATTTTTCTTAAGGTTAGACAAAATTTTACCCCTAAAGAAGTTTTAGACTTAGGACTTAGATTCTGAATTGGGCGACATTTAATTAGGGAAGTTGTTTAAGAAATTCTTAATGTGTTAAATGTCTTAGAGCCATCTAGGTTTGTTCCTTCCTCATCATCAATGCGACGTGCCCTTCAGGACACACCACGTTCTCCAAGGGTGCCACTCGCCTCGTTTGTTTTTCTTTTGCACGACATGCCCTTCAGGATGCACCACGTGCTCCAAGGGTGCCACTCGCCTCTTGACTAATTGGTAGACATCAATAACCCGCAAGAAGACTCGATCGTCGACCTCATAACTACGGTCGACTCGGTGCGCATCGACATAACTCTTCTGTCGATCCTGTGCTTCTTTAATCCTTTGTCTTATGGTTTGCATTTTCTCTTCCATTTCTTGGATCACTTCTGGTCCCACCAGGACCCTATCCTCAAGTCAATTCCAAGTCAAGGGCATCCGACATGGTCGCTCGTAAAGAAACTCAAAAGGTGCCATCTTGATGGTGCTCTGGTAACTGTTGTTGTAAGCGAACTCCACTAGTGGCAAGAATTCCTCCCAACGCTTTTGTTGGTCCATTACGTACATGCGCAACATGTATTCCAAGGTTTGGTTCATTTGTTCAGTCTATCCGTCAGTCTCTGGGTGATACATAGTACTAAAGTTAAGTTGGGTTCCCAAGGCCTCTTGGAAACTTGCCCAAAATCGTCCAGCAAACACCGATCCTCGATCAGATATAATTCTCTTAGGCATGCCATGCAGCCTCACAATCTCACTGATGAAAACTCTAGCAATGTTAGGTGCCTGATACATCGTACGCATAGGAATAAAGTGAGCACTCTTTGTCATAGTCTCTACTACTACAAAAATCGAGTCATGTCTCCACGCCATCAGTGGCAATACAACAATGAAATCTATCAAAATAACCTCCCATTTCAATTCTGAAATATCGTGCAGTTGTAGTAATCCCACTGGGTGTCTATGTTCAGCCTTTACCTGCTGACATTCGAGGCATCTGGCCACATAGCTAACTATGTCTGCCTTCATTCCCTTCCAGAAGAATAAGGGCTTAAGGTCTGCCCTCATCTTCATGACTCCTGGGTGAGCCATGTAAATGACTCTATGAGCCTCGCTCAGGATCAACATCCTCAACTCATTGTTTGGCGGTACGTAAATCTGAATTTTAAACCTCAATAACCCATCGCTATCAAATGAAAATCCCTCATATCATGGTACCATCATTGTGTTTTGTCCGATAAAACCCTTGACCTCTTTGTACCAGTCGTCATCACGCTGTAAAGTTAGAATCTTTTCACATAGGTTCGTTAGAAGAGGCAACACCGAAAAGATGCGTGGCCTCCGACTTAAAGCATCCACCACTTGGTTCACTGTTCCCTTTATGTAAGTAATCTCAAAGTTGTTCTCGCTAAGCAATTCCGACCAACGCCGTTGTCGCGCGTTCAGGTCGCTTTGAGTAAAAATGTGTTGTAGTCCACAATGATCAGTCTTTAGTTCAAATTTTCATCCAACAAGGTAGTGTCTCCAAACCTTCAAGGCATACACGATGGCTAATAACTCCAAATCATGCGTTGTGTAGTTCTCCTCATGCCTTCTCATTTTCCTTGAAATGTAAGCAATCACTCGTCCGTCTTGCATCAAGACTCTGCCTAAACTGTCCTTGGATGCATCTGTGCATACCAAGAAGTCCGCGTCCATGTCAAGGACCTTTCATATCGACACTGTGGTTAACAACTCCTTAAGCCTCCGAAATGCTTCCGCGCATTTCTCGGTCCAAACAAACTTCTTGTTTTTCTCTGCAACTTTGTGATCAGATTTTCTATCTTCGAAAATTCCTCGACAAATCGTCGATAGTATCCTGCTAAACCCATAAGGCTACGCACTTCCGTGACATTCGTCGGCGCAGGCCATTCCATAATAGCCTCGACCTTGGCTGGATCCACGGCGATACCTTCGCCAGAGATGACATGCCCTAAGTAGTGAATCCAACTAACTCCATGCTAATCAATTAATGTATCAGTCAATTAAATGATTCAAAACCCCAAAGCAGTCTTCTTGTAAAAAGAGATCGTGTAAACGATTTCTTCCTAAATTGGTCCAGAAATAGTAACGACGTATTTCATTGATGTCTAAAATATGTGGAAAGGTTTATTTATTATAAAAAAATACACTCTAATAATATGGATTAATTTTGTAAAAATTTGACTCAATCGAAGATGGTGAACGTATCATGGTGAAGGTATTCTGTGAGGAGGGAAGAAACTAAAAATAAAAACAGAAAAAAACTAGCATGAGTAATCGTTGTCCCAAAATGTCAACAACGTCAACGCATTCGCTCCCTAACAGAATGGTCAATTCTATTGCTGGCTTAGGCGCTTTAGTACTGGCATCAAGGATTAGAATCAAATCGATTTTCACATAGGTTCGTGGCCAGAAGCAACCGCATGTGCATGGGTATAAACATGGTTCAACAACACAAACGAATTTGCAGAATCCAAAACAAACGAAATTGCCAACAACCAAATCCAGTAACGAATTACCCAATCACATTTCCAGAACAATCACAATACACCTTTACAACACGAAAGTGCCAGAGGGGGATTCTTTAGTAACAGAGCTACAAGCAGATTGCCAGAACAAATTCTCAGATCTAAATTTACAAAAACGAAAATGCCAAAACACCCATTTCCAGAACGAACATTTACAGTGTCACTTAACAAACGAAATTGCCATACATGAAATTGACAGAGCCAAAGTTTACCGGAACTGTTCCACCAAATGAAAAGCCATTATGCACTAAGATTGTAAAATCATCATTAGAGGTACGAATTCTAAAATTTCCATCGAATTAAAATCGCTGATATGCCCAGAATATAATTTCGCCGTTTGCAATATCTTCTTATCATGCAATAGCTATCCGGGATGCTCTATAAAAATTGTTTTTATCAAGGAAGGCCATGACCATTACACACTATGCTTATCACAGGACGTCATGCAAAAACACTTGGTGATGATTATACATGGTATTATACATAACATTAACCCACAGTAATATACTGCATTAACACACAGTTTTATACACAAAATCCACACACTGTCTACGAGTGTTAACTCACAGTAAAGTTTATTCACTGTAATGATTAACACACAGTAATAATTAAACTACGAAATACACCGCATCCATGTGCATACAACTTATGGATTATAACTATAACAGTAATTGTCAATGACTGAAAAACTATACAACAATAATTTATATGCGAATACACCACCTCTGGGAAAATACAGCATGAAGAGTAATGCAGAAGCAGAAATATCTCAACCAAGGAATAGTGAAACCCAAACCAGAACGCTGACCACAATAATTTTAGGCAATCAATCGAACGACAAAAGCCCAAGACATAATTCATCCATTTACAATTTAGCATACAGATCAAGCATAAGTTCCTAATGAATTCAACTCAAAAATGACGAGCGTACCGTTGCCTTATCACCTGCCTCAAATGACGTCCGCACGCTTCTTGCCGCTCCCGCTCACCGACCGTCAAGACTACACTGATACCTCCCAGCCAATGCTAGGGGTACTCTGCTTCCCCCTTAGCCCCCCGAGCCGCAAAGGGGCCATACACTATCCATATGGTGTGTCTAGCTCCCAGCTCACCTTGCAAGGCCGAGCTACCACTCCTATCCGAGCTGGGAAATCCCAACTCCCCATAAGTAAATCAGTCAAGTCACTAATCCGACAGTGTAACGTTACGTTAACAGTCGATTCCCTTTCTTCCTCCTCCTTCCTCTCTTTTATAGATTTTTAAAACTTCCAAACTTTCCCTAAATCTTATTTAATTTAAGTTTTAATAAAAATATTCTGATAATTCTCCTTCGTACAAGTGTCATCCATCCCCCACTTTCCTCCAATAATTATTTTCTTTAAATTAAAAATTGTCACATTTGCCTCACCCACCTAGAGTTACTCCTAAATTTACGCCTAGGTGTCCCTAGATTCCCTTACAGGTTTTAAATACTTTCCCTAAAATGAAGTTGCTAATTTAGTTCAATTTAGAAGGTTCTTAATTGCAAATTCTTCACTAAGTTGACCTCACTTTTTACCATAAGTTCCCCTCTTTCCCTTATTATGTTTCCTCCATTCCTTAGTTTCCTAAATTTTATATTTTCCCTCTTTCCCCTTTTTATTAGAGTTAAAAATGACAGTTGCAATTTAACCCCTTTTTCCCTTTTATTATTAATTCAACATCTTTTTAAACTATCAAAAATTAAAAATAATTAATTTCTTCTT
>JASDQU010030353.1:9868-22377 GCA_032191745.1 Picea mariana | reverse complement strand
AGGAAACAAACACATATTATATATATATAACAAAGAAAACAAATTGTAAGTTTTAAAACCCTTTTTAAAGAAAACGTATGCTAACTCTTAGACGAGGGTCTAATGCGACCAAGAGGGGACAAGAGATAAACCAATAAAAGGTAAAGGAATAGATACCAAACTTTTGGATATCATTTTTATTCTTTGTATACAATGAAAATGAGATATTATGATCCCTCTCGAGATATTTCACTGTACTTATAGATAAAGGAGTAAATTGTGACATAGCCATAAACTATTCTAGTATCTAAACTACCATTTATTGCAACAAATTCAAACGAAGATGTGGGAAATAGCAGATAACCTTACCTAGTTCTTCCGTGGTTTCCATAAGTTTTAACATCTTTTATCCTTGGAAACAAAGAAACATCATCAAACCTCTTTGTCAACGAGAGGAAAAGTCTTCCGGACAAAAACAAATGACATAATGAATGGGAAATGGTTGTAGAGCTATCTGGTTCACTCAATGACAGAAATAGATCCCATCAACTCGTAAGTAGCCTTGATAATTGTAAACTCTTACATCAAACCTTGTGATATGAGACACTTGGGGAAATTAGATTGGATATTGGTCTGTCATGGCAGGCCATTATGTACTGGAGTCATAAAGTTAATAAACGTCTTTTTCCTTGCAATCTCATATCACACAAGTTAACAAGTTCTAGTGGTAATGACCAAGGTAACCAATCAAACTTAGTATAGTGTGTAATATTTGTAATTTTACCCTATTATTTCTACTCTACAGGACTTAATTTTTACCAAAGTAGCAATACATTAAAGCTTAGTATGCCTATGATTGGTCTAAAAGGGACACAAGAGTACATTTTTCTTAAGGGGAAAATGATGCAAACCCCTACCACCTCTTAGGGTCCAGGCGACCTCCTGGTCTAGGATCATTCAGATCTAAGGAGATGAATTGGCTCTCGGGCCCCTGTTGAGCTCTCAAAACTCTTTACACAAGTCCCTTTACCTCTTGATCCAGGTTCCGCAAAAACCTGTGAGATATTTTTCTATCATAAGCCCCTTTTTCCTTTAAAATCATATTTGGGTCCTATCCCCTTTGCTTCAGCCAAAATTCGCATATGACCTCGGGCTCAAAACTAGGCGCCAAACACACCAGGGTATTTCGGCACTCCCGAGCTCTTGGCTCTGGGAGTTTCAAAACCTCAACTCCTCCGAATAGCCGAAAAATGGCAAGGATCAATGGTTCACAATGCTCTGAGATCAATGGCTCAAATTATCTTTGGGAATTTTGGATTCATCGAATCTTCCCACTCTAATAAACAACACTCATGAAGTGTTAAATGCCGAACTCTTGGATCGGACAACTATGATCTCTCTATAGATCAACGGTCCCTGTCCACTCCACGGTCTGGGCTTCAAATATTTTCACAGCACAAACCAAACTTCCTCCTGAATCGTCGAATGTCGAATTGGCAATCTATGACTCTTGTTCTTCCAAAACCCAATGACTGTAACTACCTTCAAAACTCTCGGCTTCGGGCATTTTCGAAGCACCACGCCACAAATATGTTGGAGTGTTGAATCAATGAATATTCATAGGGAATGATCCAATAGACCACGTGCTTCCAAAAAATAAATGGCCATGATTCGTTATGGGACTCTGCGCTTCAAGAATTCTCATTGTTCAACTTGGATTTCTTTCGAAAAACAAACTAGAGGAGGTCATATATGTGCTCCACGTGTCCTCTTCAACCAACGGTTTAGATTAACTATGGCCTTCAGGAGTTCTCAAACCAAATCAACTCTCACATCCAGTCTTTCGGATTACCAAACCATTGCACTTGGAGATCTAGCACCACGTGTCCCTCTTAAATGGACGGTCGAGATGGAATATGGTCTTCAAGCCTAGAAATTTCTCGATCCATGACACTTTACATGTCCTTTCTCCCAGACTATCGACATTACAAACTATCACCAATATGGTGACATATGTCTCCTAGCTCCAACAACTAGCATATTCTCTAGCCTTCGAAGCTTTCGAAGTTCTCGACTCCACCCAACATACACTCAAATCCTATGGAGTAATAATTCTCCAAAATATGAGATTTGTTTGAACGTGTCCCCTCTCGATCAACGATGAGGATCTACTACGGTCTTCAGACCTTCAGGTGGATTCAATACTCCACACTTCAGATTTCCCAGATAGATGGTTTTCTAGACACAATGATCCACTCACACGTGTTCACTAGAATCGATGCTCTAGCTCCATGAAATTTAGTTTTTTCATCTTCTTTGCAATCGTTGCACGAAATTTGTCGAATACGAAAGTCCGAAAATAGACTGTTAAAAATAGGAGATTTTCTAGAAATGAATATTTTTTTACTCAAGTTAAATCTAGGTATCTTGCCAAACAAGGAGGAATTTGTGAATATAAAAAGAGGTTTTTCTCAAGAACGAGTGCATATATACAAACTATCACCAATATGGTGACATATGTCTCCTAGCTCCAACAACTAGCATATTCTCTAGCCTTCGAAGCTTTCGAAGTTCTCGACTCCACCCAACATACACTCAAATCCTATGGAGTAATAATTCTCCAAAATATGAGATTTGTTTGAACGTGTCCCCTCTCGATCAACGATGAGGATCTACTACGGTCTTCAGACCTTCAGGTGGATTCAATACTCCACACTTCAGATTTCCCAGATAGATGGTTTTCTAGACACAATGATCCACTCACACGTGTTCACTAGAATCGATGCTCTAGCTCCATGAAATTTAGTTTTTTCATCTTCTTTGCAATCGTTGCACGAAATTTGTCGAATACGAAAGTCCGAAAATAGACTGTTAAAAATAGGAGATTTTCTAGAAATGAATATTTTTTTACTCAAGTTAAATCTAGGTATCTTGCCAAACAAGGAGGAATTTGTGAATATAAAAAGAGGTTTTTCTCAAGAACGAGTGCATATAAAAAATCATCTCTTCGTTTCTACACAGGTGTTATTTTTTGAGAGATAAAGCAGATATTTATAGCTCATTTTTCAGATTTGAAAATACATGAATTTTCTTGTTTTAGTTATCCACTTTGAGCACATATTGAGATCATATGGAGAGGTATTTTGAAAAAATTAAAGAGGTTTTTCTCAAAAACAATATCATATACAAAAACCTCCCTCCATTTTCACATAGGTGTCATGGTTTGTGCGATATAAGCTAATATTTACAACTCATTTTTTAGATTTGAAAATACATGAATTTTGTTATTTTAGTCATCATATTTGGGAACGGATTAAGAAGAGATGGAGAGACAGTTTGAAAAACTGAAAGAGGTTTTTCTAAAGAACAATCTCACATTATACAAAAACTCCCTTAGGTTTTACAGAGGTGTCACGTTTTGGGAGATACAATTAGATCTTTACAACTCATTTTTTTTAAATTCGCCATATATTGTGAAAGGGGATAGCTAGCCCTTAGTCTGATTCCACATGTGCCAAGAGAAGGTTTCAATTCAGGAGCACACATGGATGTTCAAGGAGGATATTTTTTATAAACATCCTCAAATATTTTATCTAATTTGAATCTATTTAATGCTCTAAATTTCAAACCCTAGATTTTAGGTATGGGACTGATTTTCAAGATTTTTTGTAATCTTGTTGATTTGACAAAGTGAATATTTGAGCCTAGGAGGTGTCATCTATATCTGTTTTGAGTATATTAGATCCAAACTTGGAGGATCTAGTTGTTACCTTATAGATCTATAAATATCATGTAAATCATATGGTAAAGGGGGAGTTCAGTCTGAGGGACTAAGAGTGAGTTGTAGAGAGGTTCGATCTCTGTAATTGGAATTTCATGTACTATTTTGAAAACCTTTTTTTCCACCATAATTCTATGTAAGTATTTCAGCTCATAATAAAGTGTATTTTCATTTTGTCCTCTTATTTCTTTGTAAATCATTTTTTTTTTCTTCTACTCGAATATGCAATGCTA
Organism: Picea mariana; assembly: GCA_032191745.1. Classification (NCBI taxonomy): domain Eukaryota; kingdom Viridiplantae; phylum Streptophyta; class Pinopsida; order Pinales; family Pinaceae; genus Picea; species Picea mariana. The sequence continues at coordinate 18,384 of JASDQU010030353.1, read as the reverse complement.
CCATAGGATATATGTATGCATTTTTTGTGCTGAGAGGGATTCTGTGTAGGGTATGTTGTAGTATTTTCCACAGACTTATTTGGGTCTTTAACTCAGATTTATAAAAGGTTTATGAATACTGAGTTACTCCTCCACTGTTAGATATATTAAAGATCAGGGTGTTCTTTGATTGTCTTTCAATTTTGTTTCCTCACATTGCCTCATCTCACTTCTTTATAACATTATCACTGATCTAAGATTTATTAGCTTGATCTGTTGCACATATAAATTTTTCACAAAGAGCCCAATTCTAAACCTTATTGAGGCCAATTGTTGATCGTACAACTCTGAAAGTTTTCCCAAATCTTTTCCTAAAACCAATTAAATCAAGATGTGCTAGGCTTGAATCAATAATAGTATTGAGTTGACTTCTAGTTCTAAAAAATATATTAAAGAGGAGAGTCATTTTCTTTCCCATATGCATATTCCGAATATAATTTACTTCTCTCTGAATTGCGAGCTTGAGCATGCTCCTCTAGCAAGATTTTCTTTTGTTTATTTTTCAAATGCAATAAAATAACTTGAAATGTAAATCTTTTTTTCTTCCTTGCTTTCAAACAAAATGAAATATTTCAATGATGATGCAAAGGATGACAAAGAAAAAATATGAAAACAAAGCATGCACTCAAAAAGTCGACAAGAACTCAAAGAATTCAATTGCAAGAATTCCTCCAACACAGATTCCAACAAGAACCCAAAAATGCAAAGTAAAGGAAAACCACTTTTTGAAATCTCAAAGATCAAGTAGAAAAGATCAAATATCAATGAAAAGTTGTAGTAAGGCCAAAGAGTTCAGGAGTGCACTGAAGAGAGAATTTTTTTTCCTAGGAGGATAAGAGTGAGAAACTCGAAAACAAGGGTTAATACAGCACATGAAATCCCCAAATCAATGAAAAGGACTCCAAAAAAAAAAAGGTAAAACACCTACGAGGCCTTGGAATCAAAGTGACAAAAAATTGAATGCCTACGAATGATAAGGATAAAATTACCGATGACATAAACTCAACCAAAGGATCAAGTTAACCTAGGAAAATCATGCACACTTCACAATTTGATAGGAGATGGAAACTCGAAGGAGGCAATAAAAATATGATAATCACTAAGATTTAATCAGTCAAGCCCATAACCATGCATGAAGGACTCTAACATAATGTTCCAATATAGAAATATGAGAGAAAAGAGGCAAGGCAAGGTCAAACTCCAGCTAGAGAGAATATTAACACCACTCCAATACTACAAACATGGCAATGATCAAGGTTTCATGGCTCCCCAAGACATTGATAAATGGGGATAATTAGGATGTTATTCCCTTGTATTCGCTTATAAGTGGAATAAGGTCTATAAAGTCGTGAAAACACACAAACCTCACCCATATCTGAGAAAGGGTCACGTTCTTGACTCAGTAATCTTCCCAATGATGATGAGGTAGGGGGGGATTTAAATAATATGCATACAATAAAAAACTATAAAGAAACAAATAAAAATTCAAAGGGATATAAAAGACTAAGGAAATATTAAAATTAGTGATCCCCATTGGAGTCACCAATTTTTGTTGTGCAAAATTTTATTTTGTGGATAGGTAAAACCCCTCTTGGATCAAGACTCCTTTGACACAAGCCAAAAGGTAAAAAATGGTTCCCTAATTTCCCATTAAATTTATTATGTATGCCCTCAATGAAATGAGAAGAGAAGATGAGATAATGGGATATATGACCTACCTCATTTCAGTATTTTTTCCTCATTGTTCCATCTCTTTATCTTAACGTCCAAGGTCGTGGTGCAGGACAAATCCTACAAGAGACAAAACAATACTTTCTTCTTATACAATATAGTGTTACACAAACTAGATATATCTATATTTAACTAAGAAAAAATAGACATGCATATAATAAGAAACATAAACATGAGGGAAATAGGCCAAACTATATTATATGGAAAGCAATAGAGAAATTGCAAGTTTGGTGTTCATGTTGCAATAGCTCCTCCAATCTCTCCTTTCAAAACCTTTGAATGCCACAAGATCAATGGTATAATATTGTAAATTTCTTCCTCCCTTTCACCCAAGAATTACCTTCATTATATAGAAGTTGAGGCATAACAACCATAAGATAATTTGAGGAGAGGATAACATCAAATGTGGAATTCGTTTAACACACAATAATGACCTTGCCTCGGATAAATGGTAGCTCGAAACAACCCCTAAAAAAATGAAAAATAACTGAAGAAAACCTCTCAATATAAGGTTTGATGGTTATAACCACTTCATTGCTCTCCTAGAACTAAGCATAGGGTGATATTATCATTCCCATAAAGTTAAGTAAGGAGCGATGAAAAGGGTTCATCCTCCTTTGCATATGGGCAGGGGAGTGATGATATTTAAAAAAAACCAATAACTTCATGTGGAATACAATATTTCAACCTTCAAATGATAAATTTCTTCCCCAACATGTCTAGGGATCATGAAAAATATTCCCACATGGTGATGAAATTGCAACACTTAAGTGAAAAACTTGGTAAACTACGAGACTTAAGTGTGACACTTGGTAGAGCGACACATACATGTGTTAGAATATATTTTTAAATAAATTGAACTTGGTTTCTATAGATGGTTATCCTGACACCATGCCCAGGGAAATTCATAAGTGGTTTCCAAATTTTTTCGAAGAGAATGTGATTATGCCAAAAGACCACCTATATGCAATAAGTGTGGAACTATTGAATGAAGTAATAGAACATGAATATGTTTCAATGTGGATTTTGGCCATGTCTCTTACTGAATATTCCCAGAGGTGGTTTAGAGGACTATTTTATAATCATTTGGAATCCTATGATGATTTTTCTAAGTTTCTCAAAAGCAAATTATCAGCAAAGAAGGATAGTGGGATGCTACTAGCATAGTTTAATGAAATCAAGAAAAAGGAAAATTAAACAATGAAGGAGTTCGACAACAGATTTTGTTAGCGCTCTGTAAATTTTCCCAAGGTTGTGGGGGAAGTCACAGAGGTAACATCAAAACCACTTCGATTCAAGGATCTATCCATCCAAGACTCGGAGAGGGATCTCTTTGTATGCTTTACCTTTTTTTTAATAGATATTAGGCTAGCTAATGGGTTCAAATTTTGTATTTTTGAATTGGTTTTGTGAGGAAAGCAAGGGAAAAGGCCATTGGGAAATGGAGTCAAAAGGATTGGGTGATAAATTTGTAGAAATTTCAAGCATGAGTGAAACAGGGCAAGCTAGATGTACTACTATGGATCTTGGAATTTTTAAAGGTTTATGAAATGGAAGAGAATGTAAGGCTAGGTAGAGACTGAGGAGCATTTAAGAATTCCTCAATCTGTCCTTAGTGGAAAACATACAGATTGTAAACACAACCAGAATAGGGTGATCTAAATAACAAATCCTATTCATCACTTTCTACTTTATAACTAGAATCTCAAAAATGCAGTGAAAGATAAACAACAGAAAAATACATAAAAACAGGAGAAAGCTTCACCATTTCAGACACCACATGAATCTTGAACAATTGGTATTGTATTACTTTGCAAACAATCACTTGAATCTCAGTGAGAAAATTTACAGGATGGGACTTACTCCTATTACAAAATCTATCCCGATGAATTTTTCACATGTAAATATATAAAGAAGAAAAACTAACAAACTTTTCTCTATTGCTATGGATCAAAATCCATTTTCATAACAAATAAATTTACTAAAACTGTTCAAAATCTTGAGTTGAAATCTCGATGCACTGAAGATGTCGTTCAAAATTGCTTGAAATTTTGGGAAGTTAGGTCATAAACCAACTCTTTGCACCTTGTTGATTCTTTGCCAAAAATATGGGAAATACAAATTTGATCCTGAGAATATGTGAATGCCATTAATTAGTTGTTGATGTTCTTCATATTTTTTCAAATATATCCTTCACATCTTCCATGCCATATTTGAAATATTCCATTCAAAACTAAAACTAGCCCTTTGTCTCTTTGGTGAAGTCTGCCACCTGTAAGGTTAGTTTCCCTCATGCTTTGAGAAGTTAAGAATAATCCTTTTGAATAATAATTCGACAACTAAAAATATTTGATTGACTGTTGATTTCTTGGCTTAAAATATGTACCAAAACTGAAGACACAAACCTCGATGAGGAACACTCAGTAGCTGTGAAAATGTCACTACTACTAGAACTATCAAATATTGCCACCTAATCTTTTGTGAACTATTATGGTGCCTGGAAAAAAGGATTTGATCACCACTTATAGATGCACTTTAATAGTGAATGCCAATAGAGATTCATCATGATCCTAATATTCTTGTGAGCATGTGCCTTGTAGTGTATCCATGTACATTCTAACAACCTCTAGGGTGTGTATTCCAAGAGGCAAAATAGAATTTAAACCTAGATCATACCTTCTTGAAACGAAGATTGAAGTGAGTCTTACATACAAAGTTTGTAATAGGAGTAAGTCCCATCCTGCTGAAACAAAGAAGGATACTGAAACAAAGAAAGAAACTGAGGCCAAGAAAAACTCTGATACTCTTCGCAATAAAGTCTCTAAAAAGAATAATTTTGAATCTTCTAGAAAAAGAAATATTGAAACTTCATAAAGAATATCTCAAACCGAGGTTGCATCAACTAGTTAGTGAAGTACTTCTGTATAAAGGAATGTGACTGATAAACCGGAATTGCAGAGCCAAATAAGAACTTCCTCTACTCTCACTCTGGAAGGTGAATTACCCAAATTGAAGATTCTTATTCCCCTATTCAAACTAATGAGAAAAAAATATTATAGATCACAAGTGATCAAGGCATTGAGGATTGAACCAGAAATAGGCATAAAAGCATTAAACATCGAGCCAGTTGTACACACAAATACTGTAAATGTTGTTGATGAACAACATGAGCTTATCTTTGGTCCTGAGGTGGATGGACAAACTGATACTGGTTTTGTTCCCCCATTTTACATTATTCTTAATATCCATGACAAGACATTACATAACGCTATGTTTGATTCTGGTGCTTCTCACAATATGATGTCCAGAGTTGTGATGGATAAGTTGGGGCTTGATGTCACCAGACACTACACAAATTTGTATTCTTTTGACTCTAGAAAAGTCAAATGTATAGGGCTAATTAAATATTTGTTCATCACCTTGGCTCAGATCCCAACAAAAATCATGGTGATGGATATTGTGGTTGTAGACATTCCTCTAAAATATGGTATGTTGTTATCTAGATCTTGGGGAGCTAAGTTGAAGGGAACTTTGCATTTAGATATGTATTATACTACCATCCTAGTTTTTGGACAATAGAGAAGACTATACAAAGAGACGATGATGAAGTATATGGTCAACAGTCAAGAAACACCACACAACTACCCATTATACTTTGTCCACTCTGATCTAGATTCATTCATATTATACAATGATGGTGACTTGGATAATCAAATTGCACAGTTGGAAGATGTTGCACCTGACTTGCAAGAAGATAAAGCAATCACTGAGGAAAGTAAAGTTGTGAGAACAGAAAGTGATGAAACACCAAAACCTCTCTGGAGTATGGATTTTGATTGAGCTGTGAGCAAAGAGGGAGATGGAGCTCAAGTGTGGATACATAATCATAAATCCAGGTATTCTAAAATTCACTCCTACAAATTAAATTTTCATTGCACCAATAACATAGTTGAGTATGAAGCATTGATGCTCGCCCTGAAGTTGTTGAAGAAACATGGTGCCAAAAGAATTATGGTAAGAGGTGACTCTGAAATGGTTGTTAAACAAATTAAAGGTGAGTATTCTTCAAAACCTCCTAGACTCAGAGCTTATAGAATTGTTGTTTTAGATTTTCTACAATGTTTCACTGAAATTGACCTGCAGGTACTTCCCAGAGGCCATAACATACTCGCAGATGGATTGGCTACTTCAACAACCACATGAAAAATACCTTTCCATATCATCACCAATATATAGTAGAGGTTAAGTGCAAACCAAGTCTTCCAGATAACATCAGGTACTGGTAGGTATTTGGCAACGATGAACAAATTGAAGATTTCTTGCTGTCTAAGAATGATTTGGAGTGTACAAATATTGATTTAGATAATGATGATGATGGTGTAAATAAATCAGACTCACAAAATGAGGATGTAAATAAACCATATTTAGAGAATGATAGTGTAAATAAGGTAGATTCAGATGAAATAAATGTAAAAGATGAAGAATCAAACATTTTACAATTGATGAATAACATTTGACCTAGAGGGCTAGTTCCTTTAGAAGACCTATTTGATTTCAGCGATGTAGAAAAAAATCCAAAGATAGAACCCACTGTGAGAGATGTCGAGGAATGTAATATTGGGACAGAGGAAAAACCCAAAATGATTAAACTATCTAAATCTTTACCTCGAGAGAAAAAGTAGAAATATATCGATCTATGCAAAGATTTTGTAGATGTCTTTTCTTGGAGCTTTGAGAATTTAAAAGCTTACGACGCCAATATCATAGAACATAAAATCCCAATAAAAGAAGAGCATAAAACTTTAAGAAAAAAACTTAGGAGAATCAATTCAAATTTACTTCCCCTGATAGAAAAAGAGATTAAAAAAATGTATGATGCAAAAACAATAGTCCCCTTAAGATTTTAAAAATGGGTTTCGAATATGGTTCCTACCAGAAATAAGACTGGTGAAATCAGAATTTGCATTGATTTCAGAAATGTAAACAAGGTTTCACTCAAAGACAACTATCCTGTGCCTAAAATGGACCACATCTTACAAAAGGTAGTTGAGTCCAGTAGAATCTCCTTACTAGATGGTTTTTCGGGCTATAACCAATTCCTTTTCCACCTAGATGAGTAGGAAAAATCAACTTTCACCACATTGTGGGGAACATTCATGTACATGAAAATTCCCTTTGGTTTGATGAATGTTGGTGCCACTTTATAGAGGGAAATGGATATTTCATTTGTGTATGAGCTTGGTATGTTTATAGTCATATATTCAGATGATGTTACTGTCTACTTTAAATCAGATGAGGAACATTTACAACATCTTAGACAAGTTTTGAGAAGTGAAGAAAGTTTGGTATTTCGTCGAATCCCAAGAAAACTCTTTTTGGTTTAGAAGAAGGCAAGATGTTGGGGCATATAATCTCTAAGGATAGAATTAAGATAGACCCCAGCAAAATAGAATCCATAAAGAAATTATACCACCCTAGGAACATTAAAGAATTGCAATCATTCATTGGTAAAATATATTTTCTAAGAAGATTCATACCCAATTTGGCAGAACTCCTCAGAAACATTACAAATATGTTGAGAAAATATACCAAAATAAAATGGAACACTAAATCCAGACAGTCCTTTGAGAATGTAAAACATGCACTTACACAGGCCCCTGTATTGATCAGTCCAGATTACACTAAGTATTTCTATTTGTTCTCTTTTTCATTTGAACACACCATTGTAACAATTTTATTGCAAAAAAGAAGCGAAGGGCATGAACAACCAATAGCCTTTTTCAGCAAGTCATTGAGAGATGTTGTTACATCTCAAAATTACCCACTTTGATAGTGTCGCAAGTGTCATCATTACAAAGGTCGCAAGTGTGACATTTTTCTCACAAGGTCGCAAGTGTCGCATGTTGCTCACAAGTGTCACATGTGTCAAAGAAATCATACTGCTATGATGCCTATGTCGTGCCTATAACGACATGAGAAGGACACTTGAAACACCTCAAATATTTGATTTGTAAGAGGAGAAATGAGTCAGTAGGCTTGCAAACCTTTTTCCATCTGAAATCACCTCAAAAACTAAGATTTTGGAGGGGAGAGATCCCTCTTACACTATCTCGGAGCCCCGACGCTCCCCCTTACATTGTCAGGGAGTGTTATAATGCTCCCCTGGCCCTTTTGAGGGAGTGCTATAGATTTTGAGAGCGCTGGCACCCCCGAAAGCTTACTAGGGAGCGCTACAACGCTCTGATGGCCCTTTTGAGGGAGCGCTACCTATTCTGGGCAGTTGTTAAGTTGTTGAGACGAATGGGGGAAGCATATTTTCATTCTTGGAAGGCAGTTGGATTCGAATCCCTAGTCCAGCCATGATCCTAAGGCAGATCCTCAACTGAAGGAGGAAAATCCTCAACTTCCCCAAGCATATCTCAAGTGGTTAAAGCCTCTCCAAGGCTATATAAGAAATCTTTCTAATGGTGAAAGGGTATGAAAAATGGAGAATGATACCAAACTTATGATCTCATAAGTGAGGACTGGAAAAGGAGAATCACACCAAAATTATGATCTCATAAGTGGTGCTAGAGCTGATTGGGGAAGAATTGTTGATATGAAACTTATGATCTTGGAGGAAACGCATAGTCAGCTAAAGGAGAGTGATCAGTGAAGTTGTTGTTATCCAGGTTGTGGATCTTTCAGGCAAGGGTTAGACGAAGGGGACTTGACGAAGCTCTCGCATTCACATCTACGATTGTAAG